>JANHGB010016431.1:0-49648 GCA_026283785.1 Coracopsis vasa
GTTAGCCACAAGACCTAGAACACTTAAGTGACATCATGTCTTCCCCATAAATGGCAGGAGGACTGTCATAGGTGTAGGTGCTTCTCTTTTTATCTGTCCTCTCAGGTAATACAAAAAGGTTGAATTTAACCTGGATCATCAGCTCCCAGATTAGGTAGACTGGTTGCAAAAATGCTTGTGCTAGCATGGCAGTAGAGTGGTGAAAGGTCAAAGATACAGCATTGTCTTCTCTTACACCTTATGTGAAACTTTGCCGTAGCATAACATTGTCAGCTAAGCAAAACTAAATGAACCAGTGCTACAATCAACTTCCTTATTGTCACCTATCTCCCTTCCCCGCTCCTTATATCGGATACAATTAGCTTAAGCTTTCCATGCCTCTAATCATTTTTCCTGTTCTATGTTTAACCACAGTATCCTGTTTCTGCAGGTGCACATCCTTCTTTGCAGCCATGGTTGTGTCGATCCTGGGAAATATTTTCCAGAAGCTTGTAGATGCACTCACTGTAAGTTTTCTCCCATGTGTACAATAACTGCTTACAACTCAATGCTGTTGCATGCATTTCTTTTCCATCTCTATCTAGGCTCTTTCCAGGACACTAGGACTTAGGTTTTCTTCCTGTCATAATGACTGGTGCCTACTCTGTTAGAGTACTTCTTTCTGAGCAGCTCTGCAGGTCGGTACTTTTATCACAGCAACATACTCTTGTATATGCTAAACAGAACCAAAAGAGGTGAAATCAAAAGCAGTGAAGTATGGAATAACAGAGCAAGTTGACACTTTGCAAAGGATTTCTTTCATATGTAAAATGTTCATGTTTGAGAAGTTTTCAGCTCTTAAGGGTTTTGCCATCTCTAGAAGGTGATATTAAAAGTTAAAAAGCTGAGTCATAAAGGAAGTCAAGTCCTTCTGTTTCAGTGTTTTAAAAATCAGTGGCTTGATGAAGCTTCCAGGCATGTATTTAGACTTCTGGTATGCAGAAAGTTGTAATTTTTTCATGCTGAATCTTTCATTTGAATATATGATTGATTTGGACTGTTGGTTTAGGGGTTTTCAAAACTTGTTGGAGAAACGTTTACTGTGCTGTTTGGTTTTTGCCACAGTCCTGCCAAAGTAATAGTCAAAACCAATTGTGTTTTCCACCTACATCAGAGAAATCACTCCCTTCTGGAAGGGATAAAGAGGTTTTGAATCATATTTCATATATAAAGCTTCCAGCTAAAACAGACATGGCAGGCAGAAGGCCAGAAGAAATGTAGAAGATTTTATGTAAGGTCAAGAAGACCCATAAACAACAGAAAAAGAATAAGGGATTAAAGATGCCTGATGACCAGTAGCCAAGGCAGAACCCTTCAGAGAAATATAGGTTCTGCTGCAAGCTTTCAGCAGTACTTATGCCAGTGTGGACATTATACTGCTTTGGGCATGTATTGGAATGAATGAGTATTATTGTGGGAATGCAAATTCAATACCAGAATCAGAGCAACAATACAGCCAGCAACAGTACTCAGCCATGGGATTTTTCTTTACTGTATGTTTTGAGGTTTATTTTATTATTAATTTTTTCAATTTATCATATTACATTTATTACAGTATATATAATTTATACATTAATTATATATTTATATAAATATATATGATATAACAGATAAAAATTATATTTATTGTATTAAATTTTATTATCGGATTATTACATTTACAAAGGTAAACCAAGTTATTTAGCTTTTATATGAAGGAAATATTCAATTTTGAATTCATATTTTCAGAAAAAAGTTTTACTGAAAGTGTTAGCAAAAGAAGTAACTTAGTGTCTGTCTCAGGTAGTGATTTATTATTTTACCCATCTAGAGTACGATTAAATCATACCTTCATTATTTAATCCATTGTGTTCAGATGAAATATTTTCTTCCTTGGTGAGAGGAGTTTCCGTCTCCAAGTTGTATGTGTTTGTAAAACAAAGGCATTGTGTATAGGAAGAGAACTGTCTTTGCAACGCTGAGCTTAAATACAAATGAGCAAGAATGCTACACCATGTTTATAGTCTAATGGAAAGGGCACAGGCAACATAATAGAGAACCTTTAATTACTAGTGCAGGATATGGCTTACTAGGAATAACAGAATCTCAGTGATGACTGATGGGCAGCTGTTATTAAGGTGTGTACTGCTGAAATCACATGAACAAAAGCAGATTTATCATCAGAAAAGCCAAGCAGAGAGCAACATTCTACACTACTGATAGCAAAACATTAGAAGAAAGGAGAACTAAGAGTCAAGTGGACAACTTTGGGTTGAAGGTGCTTTATTGAGGGTAACAGAAATGTTCTACTGTAATAAAACAAGGGGCTTTTAAGAACACATGTTTCATTTTGGCTAAAATCATAAGCAGTGTCACTGTAAATTTCATTATTGAGATAGAGCCACTAGCAGGGTTTGTCACCACAGGAAGTGTAACTTTGTGTTTCAGAAGTATAATACAAATATTCCAAAACTGATAAAATTGAGTTATTCCTAGGCATTATAGCTGACCAACTATTTCACCAAATAATTCCTGAATCAATTTGACCTAATGTTACTTTATACTTGGCCTTCTAAACAATAAGTATAGGATAGGAGGGTTAGTCATTGCAGGTAACATTTGATCAAACAATTCAATCTAATAAAAGCATAAATAAAGGCAAGGCTGTGATAAAGGCTTCAGTTTCAAACAGGAAAAAAATGTCAGCTAATGTCAGATTTTGCAGAAAGATTGTAAGTCTCTTACTACACATTGTAAGAATGTGATCTAATACTATCTCCACTTTCACTGTAGCGTTACTTTTATGACTTCATTAGGCCTGAGTAAGAATTAAAGCACAATAGATATTTCACAGGGACAGATCATTGATGACTGAGTTCAGATAACACTTTAAACATTACTGTGTTGTATTTTTCTTCCCTTTTACTACCAAATCTGCAAGTTTATGGAGTTAACTGGTACTGATCCTGACCACCTTTATGGAAATTATTAACTCAGGTGTGTACTGGATATCTTGCAACATTCAGTTTCATCACCTTGTAAAAGAGATGCATCAGGGCAGCTTGGATTACTGTATTACTGGTTTCTGGGGGAGATTACGCACTATCTTCTTGTCCTGTAAATTAGGAATCCCTCAGAGGGCAGACAGCTATTCCTCGATTTGGCCACTGTAAGTGATTTTTTAATCACTAGATTACAGTTCTCACTGATTCAGTTTGGTAATGTTCTCATAGAGGTTTAATTTGCCTCAAAATCTGTCTCTTTTTTAAAAAGACAAATAGGATTTTCAGTCTTGAAAGCCATTTTCCAGGCGATGGAAATGTTTTATTTCACATCGCTGTGTCTCTGAATGGCACCATCAGTTTGTAAACGGATGTTGGAGAGATGAGCAGAAGTGCAGTAAGAAAGAAGTAAACACCAGGATGCACATTATTAGGCTGCAGCCATTTCAATATCTAGTTAATTCATCTAATAGAGGTAGTTTATGTTTGGAAACAAGTGCCTGCCTAGGTGGGGCTAGTAGGTTAGTAAGACAAAGACCAGTAAACCAGTGCTAAGACTGCGTTATGTAAGCAGACAAATTGGAAAAGAAGAGAAATGACAAGGTCAACATGGTGTCTTGACCAGATTATTTTAATGGCTCCTAAAGACCCATCTTGCCTGGGGATTGCCTTGTTATTGGTCGAACCTAAAAACCCAACCTCATTTGGAGCATGCTCATCACTTCAGAAACCAGGGGAAGCTTGTGATTGCCCTGGTACCCTTAGCCATTTCTCACCAAGCCTTCTAGAAATGAATTCCTACAGCAGCATTACTCAACATGGAATTAAGTTGTAAGAGATTTCCCTGAGGCTCGGAATAGGTATTATGCTTCCTGACCATAGGCACGCATTCCTTGAAAAATGTAGAGGCAGGCCATATATTTTAACCTTATCTAAAAGCAGTTTGATACACTTAAAAAAGAAGGGAACAAAACCAGGTTAACATTACGTTAATATAGTTGCCCATTTCTGATGGTATGGATGGCATATATTGCAAAACCATTATCATATGCTGTTAAATACAGTAGAGCCCACAAAAGGGTACACCCCTTTAAAGCTTGGGTGCATGTAAAGGTGTGACTGTGGCAGGAGTTTCAAGCACTAAGGTGTGAGAGAAGGTGTTGAAGGGGTTTTTTGTATGTTTTTCTGTCCCATCCTTACCCCAGGACAAGCCAAAAGGAGTCCTGCTGGCCTGTGGCAGGGCTGCCAAGTGCTTCAGTGTAGTGTGGGTTTTGTTTCCTCCTAGTAGGCTGTGTGTTTGCAGGCCCGTTCTGACCTCAGGGAGGGTTTTCTTCTCAGAAAGGCAGAACCCAGTGAAATCTTGTTTGTTTGGGGTGTTTTGTTGGTGTTTTGTTGGTTTGGTTGGTTGGGTTTTTAATCTGTAGCGTGTTTTGGCTTATTTCTGGTCTTTTGTCACCATACTCACAAAGGCACAGTTGAGATAGTGGAAAAGACAGTAACAAGAATTAACAGTCAAGTATTCAGATGACCACCAGTTTGCAACTAGTTTGGATGCAACTGAGAGGGCGAAAGCTTGCCTTTTAGGCAAACAAGGACAGATATTTCGTCTGACAAACCCTGCAAAGGTATGCACACCATGGCTGAAAACTGTCCCCCAGAAGGGTCGCTTCAGATCAGGCCCTGGTTTATGGTAGTGATGCTTTAGGATACAAACCCACATCAGACACAGGACTTGGTGTTAGCATAGAGGAGGTTTTAGATTCTTTCAGTTCCCTATTGCTGATTTTTAAACTTATACAACTGGGGTATCATTCGTTTGGTACTAGGAGTACTTCTGCCCTGAACTCGCTGTTGCTGATAAAGGATAGGAACTTGCTAATCTTCACTACAGTCATTTAATTAAAAAAGAAACCCTTGAAAACAAATGTTGTCATGACTGCCATTTGCTCTTGGCTGCTATTTGCTTATTTGTTTTCTGTGTGGAAAAAGCATCTAACCATCTTCCTAATGAATGTAACTCGTTCTTTCTGTTCTACCGGAGCTATTCATTAGAGAGTACCTGCTGCAAATATAGAGAGGCATCTAGCAGACTTTTTATGTATGTGGGCAAATTATTTCATTGCCTTTTAGGTGCTTTTTTTAGGTTTTGAGGAGGGTTTTTTTTGCTTGAGTAGTGTCTCCCTGCTGCCTACTCAGTTTCTCACAAGTAGATTAACATGCAATTACCTTGGTGTTAGAACAATCCAACCACTTGTTAACATGACTGAATATTTAAAGTTCATATAGCGGATTAATGTAAGCAAGCTTTAAAAACAGCTACAGTCCAGAAGTACATGGAAATACTGCATCAATCAAAACTAATGAAAGTTGCCATAAATATAAATGGACCGGTGCTTAAGATGACCTAATGCTAAACATGCACGTGCTTTCTGGTATTGACTTCAAATGATTTTAGCCATTTTGAAAGGTGAGAATTAAAGCTTTAAGTTACTTTAATGGATGAATAATAATCATATTTTTCTGAGGTTAAGTTAGCGTAGGCAACATGATTTTCTGGGTGTTTTTTTAACTGTAAAAAGCAGTATTTATCTGTAAAGAGAAGCAGAAAAATAGTTTAAAAAACAAATCTCAGCTCTATTAATATCTATTTACATAATGATCTTGCTTTGGATTAATTGAAAAGGAGTAATTTTTGAGGGAAAAAGCAGAGTATTGTCTCATATAAGGTGAGTACTTAGGTACCTTTAAGGCCAAATCTTCACTTGTGGTGGTCACTTATTGCTCTATGAAGAAGTCCTTCTTGCATCCCATTTTCTTTCAGATGCAGAAATACATTCTCATACAGAGATTTCAAAGTAGAAGAAATAAATGGTAGCTGGTGAATGTGAAGAATATGACTTGAAGCAGCACAGGAAAAGCAAAACTGTAGGATTAGCAAACACAGCATCACACCTAAATACCTCTGTGGTGATGTGATAGTTGGAAAAGAGGTTTTATAGTTAATGATGTTCAAAACCAAGATATTCTTCAGATTTGTGATAGAGAATGCTTAGGCATCCATAGAGTCCACCTTAATTACAGATGACGCTCTGTAGCCTTGGTCCCATATCAGATTCTCCTGACATGTTAAGGTCTGATCAGGGTCTCTGGTGAGACGCCTGGGACTATTGATCATTCAGCTAATGATACTGGGAGATGAAGAAATGACCTAGATAGCTTTGCCTTCTGTAAGCAAAAATACAGGGTGTTTTTGACATGCAGTGCTCAAAATAGTGCCTTGGCTCTGAAAGCATAAGGGTTTGTGAAGAGCATTGGCAAGGTTATTGTTTCGCTGAGGTAGAAGCTAATGTCAGGGTTGTGCAGGAAAAAGAAAGAACGTGGATTTCTCCTAGGACCTTTTAATATTGGAAATGCTGTGCAGAGCCTTCCTTGTCCTTCTTGATTCACTGGTGTAAACTGAAGACTAGAAAGAAACTGTCTTCACGAGCAGGTCCTGGAAATGGAAAGACACAGATTATATTGATTGGTAAGGTCCTTCCCCTTAACTCTCCACTCTTCTGCATCCCCCCACTGCAGTGCCCACAATACTTAGCACAGTAAAGTGCCTGAACTCTCAATTTTTACACTGTGGCTGCAGCAGTAATGCCAGCTATTTGGCAGAAGTTAGAAACTCTTGGGAAGGCGCAGAGCAACGAAGTGAAACACCTAAACAGTGTAAAAGAAATCTGAACGTCTTAGTCATTTCACAAGTGGCTGCTTCTACAACAGGATGTTATATGCAATTAAATGAATTTAATAATTGCCTCCGCTGAAGTTAATGGAATGATGTGAGTATAAACACAATGCAGGAACGCAATCCAGTCAAGCAGTCAGCCTCACAGAGGGAATGATGTCATCTCCAAAGAGAATATCAGATGCTTCTTTAATTTACAGTGGGAACCTTGATCTGTTAGTGTTTGCTGCAGTTCTGAAAAATGCCTATAGCCTACATTGGTTCAGTGCTGCTGCCAGTGGGCTGTTACTGCACTGTGCTCCCTATTATAAGTGAGTTTTCCCTCCTGAGGATGAGCTCTGTCCCACTGAGCAACTGAAGGGGAACATAGGCTGAAGCCAGGACTAGGCAGAGGACAAGTGCAAAGCTGTGGCTCAGTAATGATGACCATGTCATTAGGGAAGTGCAGTGTAGTAAATGCATGAAAAGACCCTTTCAAAGCAGCTATGCTAATTTCTTACTATTACTGAAAGTAGAACAAACAAAATGGATGCTCTAGTAAGTTATTTACATTAGTGTGCTTCAAAGCAGATGGAGGGCTTTATATCCCATTATGAAAGGCATGCAAGTTACAGTGACATGGGTCCTAATTATGAACAACTTAAACTACACCATCTGCATTTAACAAAGCTCCATATGTACGGGTATGATCTAGCTTGGCTGCCTGTATTTGTTAGTAACACGTGCAAAATAGATACCAACATGCAGAATCTGAAGATATTTTGGCAGGCTTTGTGGGAGGAACTGGAAATGTTTGTAGTGTCCCTTCTACCTTCACTGACCAAACAGAAAACTAGAGGCAACAACGATCCCAGGGCAGAATTGTTGCCTCTTTTTAAGAGGGCATTAATACATACTTTTATTTGCCAAATTCAGCATATTGGTCACCCAGTCTGAGCCAATGCTTTCTTCTTTTTCTTTTTTTATCCTTTTTTCCCTTCTTTTTTTTGGCAGAAATCTTCACATCTTCTTCCCCTAGGCAATCTGTGCAGACAATATATAATTTTAGATGTCCATATTCAAAGCCCAATCCTATTGCACTGACAGCACACTGCTGTGCAAATTTCAGCATAAGGGATACGTAGACTTCAGTTTAATGAAGAATAAGAAAATCAATCCTTTGGGAAAACGAAGGTTCATTGAGCCAAACAGCCCTGGTTACCCAGGACACGAACCAACATCTGAATCTTTGACTCATAAGGGGGTTCTTCTATGCTCTGCAATAAGAATTGTTTCACAGTTTCTTCAAAGAGCATTAAACACAATCTGTAACTGAGAAGGGATTTAGCAGGGGAACACTTATTTTCATCTGGTATTAGCAGTTAGTTCCGCTGGAGAAAACTCTAGGAGCTGAGCTACACTTAGCTGGTTCTTCCCCTGAGTTGTGAGTACTTTAAATACTTGGTATTTCTAGATGGTGTTTGGAACTTCTTGGCTGAAAAAGGTAAAATTCCAGGTGAACCAAATACAGTTTTTGATATGTTTGCATGTGGAAAAAGGGTGGAGGTAGTCAGATATGTGTGTGCCTTTGGCTGTCACAGGTGAGCTCCACTGAACTCTTCTGGTTCCAACTGTTTGCATAGCTCTGGAAAAGCAACACAGGACTAACAGTTTTCTAGACTTAGCCCTATCATGGTTGTACCCTCACACATTCTTTTCCTATCCCACACAGCAAGTCTTTGATCTGAAGCAGAGTGAATTGGTGGTAAACCCTGAGGGTAAGAGACATCTTGCTTTGGAAGGGTTTTGTGAATCATCTTTTAAGGAGAGATGGCAGCAGCTGAGGTAGCTGTTCTACTGGATTCACTTCATTTTCAGGCTGGACTGTGTATCATTATGAGAAAAAACCAAAACACTGAATTATCAAAAAGAGAAATACAAGTGAAGTCTTTCTAGGAAAAGTAAATGGAGAACATAGCATGATTGAAAAGTGAGGGAGGGGATACAGAAGTCTGCATGTGTGAGACTGGGCTGACTCTAATAGATTCCCTCCACCCCTGTTTCCCCCCTTTCCATTCTGCTGCCTCTGATATGGAGATTTACGCTGACCTCTGGGCTTTTACATCTTGCAATTTGCCAGCTCTTTGATAGAACACACATTCTCAGTGGCCACTTAATTCCTTTCTGATTACTATTAGATGACACCAGCAATCAGAGGGCCTTTGATTCACTAGGACAAAAGGGAGAATGGAAATGTACTTTTTTCACCCTGCCACAGCATTGCCATAGTTCCATGAGCTGGCTGTAATCCTGGTTTATTTTTTCTCCTGTCCTTTAGTGATGTTAGAAACCCTGCTTTAAGGCTAAACAAGAACAAGATAAGACAAGTTCTTTTGCCATTTGAATACCAAGGGACTAAATCTTTTTATCTCTCTCTAACTTCAGCTGAATGAAGTAGAAAACCTTTTCTGTACTGACACTAAATAGGATGGGTCCATTCTACTTTTCCTGAAGCATTTTCATGTCTAAAATGACACACATTTAGCCACATAAAACAGTAAGAAGTGTAAGGAGAAAATGTGACTGTTTCTGGAAAGGTGACGCTAGAGAAGAGGAAGGAAACACACTGAGCGTTAGATGCTGATGCCTCTAACAGCCTCCATTATCACACCAAATCCTGGTTTGGGTGAGGGGGTAGAAGTCTCAGCATTCAGCCTTCTGCAAAGGAATTGAGTTGAAGACTCAGAGTTATAGCAGACACAGGCAATGAAACCACCCTTGATTAAAGTTGTGACTGGAAGATTCTGGAGAAGTTCCATTAATCATTAGCTCATCAATCTGGGGGCAATTTTGTCTTTAGCGGTGAAAGTAATACTGAATATTTAAATAATAAGGTTTAAAATAAAAAAGGAAATGGAATTTAAGAGTACTGAGAAATTCTGTCTTTCAGTTTCCTGTGTTAACTTAATTACTTCTAGGTGCTCCTGAAGCATCAAAGGTGTGTACGTATATAGTGTATATACTCCTTTCCTGAGAATATCCCATGATGAAGCATTGATGGGGTAGAGGGCTGAAATAACTGTGGAGATATGCAGCCACCGTTAACATTGGAAGCTTTCTCAAGTAGAAGAATCTTCAGTCATTTTGAAGCTACAGATGTTGGGAAATTTTAGGCAGATTTAGAACACTATCAAAATAAACTGTCCTCATATTATGCTATTTAGTCATACTAAAAAATTTTCTCACGTTGTGTGATCAAAGCTGTTGTCAGCTTTGTAATTACCAAAGTGAAGGGTTCTATCTGATTTTTACAGGAGAGACTTAAGCAGAATAAATAGGTAGAAAGGAACTGACAGAAAGCACAAGATTTTTAATCTGATAAAGGATATTTTGACAGAATTCTACCTCAATAAAACTTTTAGAACATTTTGGATTTGTACAGGACAAAACCAAGTCTTTAACCTCATAATCTAAGCGTATCTACCAGGAATGTGTAATTTTTATTTACATTCCTGTTTCCAGGAATTAACTTATGCAATAACCACAGTATCTGTGTCTACTACTTGTATAAATCATCAGATCTGGACAAAGTCTTGTCTAGCTGCAGACGTGGTGCTTCAGGTGTTAAAGTGCTGAACTGTCTAGCAAGGACCTATCTTCTCAAAGGAGCTACTGGGTCAGCTGTGACCTTGGCCAAACAGAGCTTTAAATAATTAATTTAATTAAGGAATCATTACTTTTATAAAAACTACACTTGCAACTCCCATTGTAATTAGAGGTACTGGAGCATCTGCCTGCATACGTAGTGGTTTTGTCCAGCATGGGAGAAGAAATCCTTGGCGGATTGGGTTAAATGAAGGAAATAATATAGGAATAGATGCTAGAACTGTTTAGTTATGAAGTGAGGGGAAAATTGTCAAGATCATAGCAATGGAAGTTACATATAAAAAAGAATATAACTCATTGAACACTTAAAATGGTGTGAATTATTTGCTGAGCATTTCTGTTTTATGTAAACATGCGCTCTCCGTACGTGTCCTGCAATCTCAGCTCTGCCCCTGTGGAATGCAGTGCATCTGTACATGGCTTGCCTGAAGAGTGTGTGGTCTCATGCCATAAATATTGACTCACACTTTATTCTAAAGTCCACATGTTGGATTGCCTGGGAACAGAAAGGAAAGTTCCACAAGATTATGTGAAAGGTTTTCTTGGAGCTTCTGCCTAAGTAACCAGACACATTATTATTATGAGCCTAGGACCTGGCTTTTAAATTCTTGATATCCATCTTTAATTGCAAGGAATGAGAACATGCCATGACTAAAACCACTAAAATGTGGGGAGCTTTCTCTCTCTCATTTTCTGTGTTTTAAGACACTAAGCCACCCAGGATTTTGTTTTGCATTTTTACACTTTTAACTGGAAAGAATGTGATCCCTGACCAGTTTGGGGTTATTTTTTGGAGGGGGGAAAGGGGGGGCCACATTCTTCAATAGAGAAGAAAATAAATTGGAAGATGGTATTTGTTTGCTCCTACACTTCCCAAAGTGACTGCTCATTTTGAACAACTCCAGAGTTTTATGCCTAGGTTGAGAAGTTCTATTTTGGGTGTCCATAATTTGACAGCTGGCACTGGTTTTAGGGAATTTTGCAATGCAGGAATACTTTTCAAGTTTCCCTTCACCTCACTGAAGTGTTTTTTGGGAAGCTGACTGAACATTCCCTGGCAGGAACATTTCCACACATCCAGAGAAAATGGGAAGATTATCCAAGCTACCAAGCATGCACTCTGACTTGCTGTGCTTGTGAAGCTGCTTGACAACTCCTTGCTGCAAGGAGAGGTAGAGATCAGCTGCCTGCTAGAATAAGCTTCCAGCCCTGCAGTGGCTTCAGGGTGAGGGATTACAGGGTCTCTAAGTATAATCCACCTGCCTGAGTTCCCACTGTGGAACCTAATCAAATCTATAGTTAATCCATGTGGAGTAATCATTGTTGTAAAGCCATGGCCAGGTGGAAGGATTACAGATAGATTGAGAAAGGTTAAATTCATTTTTAAGGTTGCAATTGACTATTGTCCATAAATGAGTATTTAACGTAGAAACCTGCCAACAGTGTGAATCTGTACTTTTTCATTCCCCTTCCATGGTAGTAAACAGAGAGAAAACCAATTTTAGCTTAGTTAATGGAATTTATTAATAAGCATTAGCAAATTTAGTTTAGAAATATTTTAATTTATGAATATAACTGCATGAATATGCACAACTGAGGGAACAGCATATGGTTTAAGTTGCTAGCAGAGGATTAAGATGATGAGAGTCAAACTACTAGGAAAAGGAGACGCAGCTTAAATCACCTGTCTTGATTTTATTCATAGCAGACTGAGGGCTAAATCAGAATTCTGCACAGCATTAGAGAGAGCAAAAAGCAGTTTTGGTTTTAAGATTGTGGTAGTTTATGAAAGGGGTTCAATAAGACAGCTCTGCATAATCAGGATCTAGTTGCAGTGACCCAGGAGACTACTTCCAGTTTTGTGCCCCTATAGCTAATACTTAAAAGGCAGAGCCATAATGGGGTTTTTCAGCTACCAGGAAAAAAACCCTACTTTGTTTGTAAACTGAATGCCCTTGCTAAATCTGCTGAGATATGTGTAGGAAGGTATCTACCGACAGTTGAAGATCTTTAACCTGGCAGTGAATCATCCATCACTGAATGCTGGATATAATTAGCAAAGTCAGGATGGTTTTCACAGTGTCCTCTAAGTAGGTAAGACTCAAACATCCTGGATGTGATATACAATCCTCAGCTACTTCTCTGACCTTGACTATGAACTTCTGGTCAATCAGGTGAAGTTCTTTGTGTTTTCTATGTGATAAGTAGGGGAGAGAGATTGTTCTGCCGTGTTTTGAACTGCTCATTTCTCATTATTGTGTTGCAATTAGAAGAGTCTTGAAGAAAAACTGAGTGCTTGAAGCACTTTGGAGGTAACACTGTGTGGCCAGTGAGAGGAATAGCAATATATAGTTAAACAACTGAGACAAGACAGGTGAATCTGGAGTTTGTAATGTACTTATCTTGAGCACAAAGATGAGGCAAACAGTCCAGCACATAAATGTCGTTCCACAGGTGAGGACAAGATATTTACAGCGTGTTTAGAGGATCAGTGCTCTTTTAACACAGGAGATTGAAATACTTTTTAATATGACCTTATTGCTTTTTCATTTTGCTACTAAAACCCACCCTTTATTTTGCTTATTAAAGTCTGGTTATTGAAAACAGATCAACATTAGAATTTTTCACTTCACAGGAAAGTGTTCAAAATTAGTTTGGGGTAACTTGAATTACTGTGCTCAAACAAAGCAAGCATCTTGTCTTTTCATTTTTAATTGATATATATCTACATTTCAATAGAGTTGAAAAAGGAGTTACATATCTATAAGCAAAAATATTTTACTTGAAATTAACAGCTGCCATAATGATTTTAACCAGCTTAGAATTTCCTTAAAACTATATCCTGCTGGACAATATTTGACTGTTTCAGTTGTTATTAAGTAGAATAAAACCGTTTTGATGAATGGTTGGACATGGGCAGAGAAAGGTTTTGATTTCACTCCAGTGACTCAAGTGTCACGTAGCAAAGCAGTAGTAATGAGACCTGGGCTTCTGTGATGAATTGCAGTCTGTGTAAAAAGAAAACAGTCAGCTGTGATTTTTACCTTTCTTTTTGTCTTTTCTTCTTCTCTTCCACAATTTCACATGAAATCAGGTGATGAAAATATGAAACATTTTAGAACAGTTACTTGTAGCACAAAAATGCTGTGAAATACATAAACAAATTAAACACTATTTAGAAAATATTAATTTATATCCTGTTAACTAACTTTTGATTCGTGAGTAGTTAATTTAATCATGGGCATAGTTTAGAAAAGGAATCAAGCTTGAAGCTGTTGAACCTAGTTCATCTAAAAGCCAATTTTATGTACTCTTCTTTCTGTAATCAATTGCTGTGTGATTTTAAAAGTCCACATGGCAGAAACAATTGTCTCTTATGGAAGCAGGTCCCTGCTGCCTTCCAGCTTGCCACACATCCCCTCTACCCACCAGCACATTGGAGCATCCTCACTGAAAGAAGCTGCTGAAGAGGTTGTTATGTGGTCTGAGGGTGTGGGGGTTGGACCATATTCTACACAGAAGCCTGATCTATGGCATCAGTCAGCATGTAGAAGCAAGCAGCCATAGACCCTGGCCGCCTGGCGACTTGCAGCACAACCCAGCCTCACTGCTTTGCTTGGATGTGAGCTTAGATGCAAACACCTTCTCTCCAGCTCAAAACTTCAGGCAGTCCTCCCACATGAGTGCTACTGTGCTGAACCTCCCTCATAGAAATTAAATGGCTCCTCATATCATTACTAGGGGGAAGGAGTGAGATTGGGAGAAGCAGAGGACCTGTTTTCTATTGAGAGCAATGATGAGTTTCCCTGTTCAGCTTAGGGGTTACAACATCCAATTGGGGAAAGCCAACACAAGGAATCACTACTCTGTTTTTGTAAAGATAAGACCACCAAAATACCACATGAGGGCCAGAGACCTTCAGCTGGCAGAAATCATTACTGCTAAGCTGATGTCAAAGGAGCAGCAGCACTGATTTACACCAGTTGAGGCCAGGGGACAGGCCAGGATGGGGGCAGGGACAATAGAAAGTACAAATGAGCTCATGGAAGACAAGCATTTATTTTCACTGATGTAGAACTACATTTAATTTGCCAGCATGGATTGAAAGTAGTTATCAAGTTTATTTATAATGGTGAGGATAGAAATTCATCAAGGAGAGCTTCCCTCACAGCTCTGTTTTATATATGTAGTAGAAGTGAAAAATAACCAGTAGAAGTGAAATAGGTTCCTTTATGTGGCATTGGGTGGTTTATGTTAGTGTATTATAAAATAGTAAACACATAGATAGGCATTATTTGTCTGGGTTAATGGTAACATGTGCCATTTATAAATTTATAATTTATTAATTACCAAAGAACAGCAAGCTCATTAGCATCTGTCAATTAGCCTACATGAATCAAACAGCTCATCTGCTAATGCACTATTTGTCTCATGAAATTAGAAAACTGTGATCTAACTTTTGCTGAGATTCATCTAGCCTTTGCAGAGTAACCATTACAGCTGGAGATGCCATATTTACCACTACAGGGTGATTGACATTGATTTCTAGATGGATTTCTCATGGAGGCCTCTTTGAAGCTGAGCAACATGCACTGGCCCAGGACCACCTTCCCAGACCTCAAGTGCCCGCATCCTGCACTCCCAGACTGCCTGTCGTAAGTCCTTCAGAACTATGACTACCTTGTGTCTTTTATAGGGTATTGCTGCAGGGTTGCTTAGTTTGAGAGGAGTCTTTAGGCAAATAACTCACTGAATTGAGCAATTTCAGCAAAATATTTGGAGTTTTTTGTTGGGAGGAGCAAGATGAATTTTGAAAACTGGAAGTGTTCACAGAAACCTGAGATCCTTGATATTTTTAGAGGTATTTCTCATTAAGATAAGAGATGCTAGTATGCTTTCAATTATGATACAGAAGGGGACTGTGATTATCCACCTAAGGGCAGGACAGCTGGGACTGAGCTACGCCTGCCCTAGCTGCAGCGGGGCAGCTGAACTCAGGTGTTCTGCTTCTTACCTGAGTGCCTTAGCCTGTGCCCTATGGAGGTAGGACTCACCTGGGCTCCTAAGCAAGCTGCTTTCAGAGGGGCACCACAAAGGCTCCAATAGATGTTTTTCTAACAAAGGCAAATTCACCAAAAGCTGCTGAGTTCAATGCAGGACAAGCAGTGGCTTCTCCAAGATCTTGGCTTTTTCTGCATTGGTGGCATAGCTGCTCCTGCAAGGACTGTAAGTGATCTTTTATGTTTCTCTCCCTCCCTGAGACCTGTTTGCTCTATTTAGCCTAGGTGCAAGGGAAGTGGCTGTGCTTTGAATCATTAGTGGAAAGTTGATTTGAAGCTGGGAAATGCCCTTTCCTCTTCTGGAATTTTTTGGTAGCAAAGTAACTAGATGCCTCATGCTCATCATTTGTGAAAAGTACCTGACTTATCTCAGTGCAATAGCGTGAAATAAGTAAAGCCTGGAATGTCAAAGATATTCTTTGGACAAGAAAAAATATCTCTATGATATAACTTCACCTGTTTAGGCTCTTTTGCATTTTTCCTTCCATCTAATTTTATATACTAATTCTAAACTATATATTATATACTATATATAGTGTGTATATATATACACTATATATCTACTATACTATATATTATATACTCACATACTAATTTTATGTATATTATATGTTAATTTTTATGAAAGAAGGACAAAAGACTGAGGCATACTTATGAATTTTATCTTTTTCTCTTGGAATAGCCATCAACTGAGATTATGCAAACATCATAGGAAAATGGAGCAAGTTTCTGAGGCAATTAACATGGTTTTAAATGCAATACAAGGTAGATTTGCCCTGAGAGGAGTTTTGGTTCTTGGATATCAGTTGGGTATGACTTTTTGGGGTTATTTCTTGGTCTGTGTTTGTTTGCTTGTTTGCTAGGTTTGTTGGTTGGGTTTTGTTCTTTGGTTGGTTCAGGTTTTTGTGGTTCTGTTCTTTGGTTGGTTCCTTTTCTTTTTGTAAGTGGACAACAGAGGACCCTGTAACACATTTCAGGGGTAAAATGTAACTGTGTTAACCAGCTAAGATTTTATGTTCTATTTTAAATAACCCCCTCTTCAACCTACTTCTCACAATGATCTGGTATTTCTGGTTTCAGTAAGAGGAAAAAGAATGCATCATGTATTTACACAACATGACACCACACAACCTTCCAAACTTCTTTTGCAGTGCATCCTTATTGCTCTCTTTAGAGCATGCTTAAGGCAAAGCAGTATGTGCTTGCAGCTGTTACACTGCAGCTATGTTTCTTGCATTCAAAACTCTGGGCTTGCACAAAACCAGGTAAAGGTTAATGTGCTCTGTAGTGCATAATGCGCATCTACAGAATGAGGGTGTTCTACTACATGTTTTCATATTAATGCCTTCCTTGCTGTGGATAGTGCTCAGTCAGAAGCTTTGTAGTATTTGAGTATCTTTAGTGTTAGAGCAGTTTCTCTTTCTTTATCTTTCTCTGATGTTTATGCTTTTCATCTTCATGGAAGATGAATGTTCTGTATCTAGTATGTTCAGTGGAGTTTGTTAATCTAGGATCCCAGAGCTTCCCTAATATTAATGAATTTGTTTTCACACCATTAATTTCCCTATACAGACAGAAAAAATCTAGTGTTGTAACAGTTAAGCTATAATTACTATATCAAAACTTGTGGCTGAGGAGAAGGGGCAGTACTGGATAAGAAAGTCTTTGGACTTATTCACATATACAAAATACTTAATTAGTATTTTTAGTTGTTATAATTACACTGGATTAGAAAACAATAAAGCAAAAGTACTGCCTTCTCTTTTGGAGGCTCTCGTTATGTGGTATCAAGGCACTTATACTGTACAGTCTGCTCCTATATGTTCATCACAAAAGATGACACTTGTAAAAGAACAATCATGCTAAATGTATCTATATTTACTTTAGGACTGTTACTCTACTTTTAATGCAGATTTTATATGACCATAGTTGCTTGTGATTTCCAGTGTTTTTCACCTCCAACCATGAGGTGTCTTCCCCATGGACTTAGATATTCTGTATCCTATTTAAATATGCATGTTTTCAGCTGGATTGTTTCTATTACTTGATCACTTTCTAATCCACATGCTTTTTTTTCTGTCTAGTCCTTGGTTTTTGCTATAAGGCAGAATTCAGTCATAGATCATTTTATGTATCCCTCATTATGTCTACATGGCTCTCCAAAATGAGATCTTGCACTTTTATCATGGTTATTTATATGTTCTACTTAAAT
This sequence comes from Coracopsis vasa, assembly GCA_026283785.1. Lineage (NCBI taxonomy): Eukaryota > Metazoa > Chordata > Aves > Psittaciformes > Psittacidae > Coracopsis > Coracopsis vasa. The sequence continues at coordinate 17,671 of JANHGB010016431.1, forward strand.
GGATGAACACTGTGACACTGTGGCAACCGATGATGCCTGGCATCATTTGTTTAAGCTCTAGTAACAACTGGTGGTATTGGCATATTATTGATCGTGCTTACTGAAAATCATGTTTTGTTGGTGTGAAGTGATTTGTCTCTCCAAAGTTGCCTGTGCTCCAGTTGATCGGTGTAAGCATAGTGTGTTTAAGGCAGTGATGCTCAGGAAATACAAGGTTTTGATGAAACTGGGAAGTGCGGGATTTATTCTGCTTAATCAGGCAGTCTGTATAACTGCACTAAGCTTATATTGTGGTTTTACCCAACTGGCTAGATGAAAGCTAGCTCAGACATGTTTGCATCGTAACAGCAAGCTAGTTGGCTCTGTGTGTGCACACAGAGAGGAGCAGGCACAGAGGAAAAACCACTGCAGTCCAAAGACTCTGAAGGAAAATGTGGGTGATCCTGAACTTAGAATAATGCCATGCTTTCAGGATAAAATGTGTTCAGCTCTGGTGCTTCATGTTCCTCCTTTGTGTTAGAGAGTGCAGGCACAGCTTTGTATGGGACTGCTCTGAACTGAATTCAGGTCTAAAAACACCCAACAAAATCCTATCCCCTTTGTTCAGACTGCTTTTATTTATATGTTCCACAGTGCAGTCCCAGAAATGCTGTTTCAGTGTGAGAGGCTGGATTCACACAATGCACATGCAGATGAGCAATCTGGCTTGGGAAGCATGTGCAGCCAAGAAGGTAGTAACATCATAGGTGATCCAGGCAAATGCTCTGTGTTCATGGTTTATACCCTACAGTAGATCCTTTGTAAACTTGTGGATGCTGCTAAGTGTGAGGCACAGTATTTTGGAAGTGATGATGCTTAGAACAAGTACTTCAGCTAATCCTAAGTAGCGCTTGGCCTGCATCAGTGATACTTTGGTTGGTTTTTGGTGTCTGATTTGGTGCAGGAGGGTGCAACAACCACTCACCCAACAGGAGCTTTCTCAAAGGCCAGAAGTTTGTACTATCCCAGTTTCTTCTTTTTGTGAATATTTGCCAGGATCCAAAGCAGAGACCAAAGTCTGCAGTGGTGGGATTTTTGGTTTTAACGTTATTGCTCCAAAAACTGGGTAAAGAGACCAGTAAGGTGCATCTACTCTAACACTGATTTGGCACTTTTCTAGGCCACAGAGGCAAAATCCTTTTAATTCCTTTGAGCATATTTTGCTCCCAGAGGTTTTGATTTTCCTGATGAGCTTCGAGGTTCTTGTCTGAATCTTTAGGTTTTATCCCAAATTGTATGGATATTTGGGGATATTCAGTAGATTACTTTTACTCTAGCATATGTATAAGGAATAACACCACAACTCTAGGCTTCTGCGCTTAACAGCATATGTCATTGTCAGAACTGCCTTGTACCAGTGTGTTTTCAGTTTCACACTGAGGTAGGCATCTTTGGTGGAAAACGCTTTATGTAGATGGATGGTGAGCTGCAAGCAGATTAGGAGGTGATATCTACTGGCTCCTTGAGAGTGAAATGTGTTAGTGTAAAAATATTCCAAACTGCCCTTTCTGACAGAACTTACAACTAGCACTTCTTCTAGCTCTTTTCAGCTTGTGTATGACACAGTGAGCTCTACTACATCACTGCTCTGTTTCTTCTCCTTTGCAAATAGCCTTTTTATTGTTAGCAGGCTGTTCAGATGGTGCGCAATCCCCTTTGGATTGTGTTCAGCAGTACTGAATATCACAGCAGCGTACTCTCTTGACTTTGCTGATGTTCAAAAAGAAAATGTTTTGTTCTAGCTTTTTTTTTCCCCCTCTCCTATTCATTTCTGTGGGTATTCTTTAAGCAAAACTTAAACGTTTTCCATATGGAGCCTGCCAGGAGCCAAAGCAGGTATTTCAGAGGTCAGCTGGTTGGTTACAACGATAGAGAGGCCTGAAGCAAGCTGCAGTAAACATGTGATGAAAGAAATGGCCTCTTGACGATGCGTACGACAGCACTGAGGAATGCATTACCCAGAAGCAAATTCTGCAGGGCACTGTGGTCAGGTGTCAGAAATGCTTACCAAGCTACTATTTTGCTCTCTTGGGGGGGGGGGTGAGGTGGGGGCCCCTCCATGTATTAACTTTCTCTCTGCCTTATTCTTGTGGTACAATTTCCCTAAAGTGACATGCTCATTTACTGCAATAGCACTGATGAAAACCAGTCATGAGCTGGGTCACAGAGGCACTGGGATTGTACAGATACAGCATAAAATCAGTCCCAAAGGGTTTGTTCATTAGGCAAGCATTTTTATCTGTCTCATCTTCTCTCTTAGCTTTTGAGGCCATTGTCTGACATCTTGTCAAACATGCAGTCCTCCAAAGTTGTTTCAAGCCAGTCCTCTTTGAAATATTTACATTATAGTTTCATCTGCAAACTCTGTATGTAGGACAATTGAGCTTTAATATATATGTAACAGGATAACATCTCAATATAGTTTTAATAAGATAAGTCTTCACTGGGAACACAGATTGAAATGGGGTCATGAATTGGCGCAGCGCTAATCCATTTGTAAAAGGAAAATGAGAAATGGTCTGTTTGTGACATTCTCATAACACAAGTGAAGATTGTTATCCTGCTCAGCTCATGGTGATGGGGGGTTGGGGAGGACATGTAATCGACCAGCTGAATAAGGATGACCTTGGGCTGCAGAAAGGCACTTTTGTGAACTAATTTGTAAGTGCTCACAGTTTCCATTTTCATGCTTTCTCCTTCCTATTCCATCCCTCTAAATTGATTAACGCTTTGTGTCAGGCACACTGTGAATCTGTCTGCGGTATATGTCTCAATCCTTCAGGTGAATCCTGCAGAGGACCTTCTCCTCTCCCTGGACACGTGAAATCAGGCAGATAACCTGTTTGTTTCTCTGGACAGCATTATCAGCTGTCCTGGTGGTGCTGTAATTTAAAGTGTTTGGTTGGGATTTTCTTATTGTATTGGTGCTTTTTTTATTAGTGGGGTTTTTGTTTGGTTTTTTGTTTTCTCCATTATACAACACTACTGCTTTTTCTCTTACTGGCACGTGAAAGTTGATGCTCACTTGATTAGGGAGAGCTGCTTAAAACTTAAACTACTATTCTATCGCTGCTGCAATCAGTAGTACTCTGTCAGCTTGCAGCACATGAAAGACTGCCTCATGGTTTAAAAAAAGGCAGTGATTAATAATGATTCCCAAATAACTCAGTTAACAAAGGTAGTTCTCTTTCTTTAAAAGGGTTGTAGTGTTCTGAACTGATTCCTGTGATACAGAATAGAAACGTTCATTTGAATGTTGTTAACTAATGGTTGCTGAAACCATTTCTACCTGTATCTCACTCTCACTGTTAAAACATCTTCATTTTCTATGAAATGCTCTCTACACACACTAATTTACAGCAAAACATCCCTTATTTTCAGCAATTATTAAGACAAAAGAGTACATTTGTGACATTATTAAAGCATCATCAGCCTACAAATTAGTTACCTTATCTGTTCTCTGTCTGCATAATCCTCATACCCCCGTCACCATGTTTACAAATCCAAATGAATATTATGCAGCCCAGATCTAATTAATTTTGGATTAGCCTTCCAGACACATGTAGTTCTGATCAAAACAATCTGTAGTCTCTCTTTTCTGATTAGGATGAAGCCTGACCCCTGGAGTATTCTGGTTGTCAGGGGATGTGCTGAAACATGAATATCAACAAGCAGGTTAATCCTTAGGCTGTCACTCTCTCCTGTATGTGCAGTATCCTGTGTTTTGTTGCAAGAAACCTTGGGGGTCTAGATGATGCCAGCGAGTAAATCAGTATTGTGTGGGGCTCAGGTGAGACTGATGTCTGACTAGATGTTAAAGCAATCCAGCACAATGCATAATGAAAATAATCCACTGAAAAGCTTTGCAAAACCATCTGGCATTCTATTGTGCTCTTCTCAAAGAGAAAGCCAACTCCAAGATATATTTGAAAGGAAAGCTGAGCTGCTGTGAATTTCTAAATGGCTAAGGAGAAACTTGGCTGATGGTGACTGGGCAATTTATTTGGTTTCATGCATCCTCTGATAGGATGCATGGTCTGGGGCTTCTCTTCAATGTTCATGGCACAATCAAGGCTAACATGGAAAAAGTAGCTTCCCCCTGCCCCTTAAGTCAAGATGGGGGTTGCAGCAGGACACTTCAAGTCTCACAATTAAAGCCCTCAATCAATTACAGTGTTTTGAAGTTCAGTTATTTGTCTTTTGTTGTAAGATAACTTCTTCACAGACATTTTAACAGGAATTCATGGTAGACATTATCCTTAGCTATGCTCTCTCGCAACTTAAAATAAACCTTAAACACCAAATCCCATAGTCTTCAGGGGGTGTGTTTACCCTACAGTAATTCAGTGGTCTGGCTGTATGTGACACTGCATATAGGCAGAGAGAGAGATCATAAGAGTCTGGCAGACTGGACTCTTAAGATGAAGCTTTTGCCTTGGCAAAGCACATGTACAAGGCACTTTATACTGTTTAAACTTTGACTTATGTTGTGCTTCCTCCCTGGAAACCCACTGTTCTCCATACCTGCAAGTGCTTTAGTAAGTATGGCAGTTCAATAAGAGTAGCACTGGAGAGGAAAACAGTGCTGGGAAGCTGATGTCCATGTTCACCTATTTCACAGGGCTACTTCAGGCTAGCGGCAGCCTGATCCTGTGGCCTGATTGTCCTTTTGCAGTTGAATTGCATTAGATGTGGTACTGAAATGGACCTTCTGTTTGACTTGATCTGGAATGGATCCAGTTTGTGTGTTCCAAGTCTTCTGCAAAATGTGACTCAACATTCAGTAACTGCAGAAGACTGACAGATTTGGTTTAAAGGTGTACTCGTAAGTCAACTAAAATGCTAAGGCAGATAGATGCAGCTATAGCTATAAAGCTAGCTGCTTAGAAGACTAAATAATTGATCAGTTCTGTTGTGAGCAAAATAAATTAGAATATATTCTATGATTGTTTTTACTACAGTACCTGGACTCCCCATAAAGGGTGCCTACCTGGTCTTATATATGGCATAATTCCCAATCACTTATAATGAAACATGAACTAACAAACAACAGAAACCACTTGGAATTCTGTTTTAAGCACTAAGGTGATATCTGTCCTCCAGGCTTTACCTCAGTGAACTGCACCTTATGACTTGTTTCATACTATGTTGGCAATCTGAGGATAAATCCTGCCTTTGGCACCATCTTTGAATAAGAAATTCTTTTGCTGGGATGTGGTGGAAAGGACCCTCCTTTTATTTGGCTGAGGAAGCCACTGGTATTACTAAAGCCTTCATTTTTTTCCTATGGGCAGGAATATTCTGCAACACAATAAACTTCTAAGGCAATAATGAACGTCCAGAGCTAAAAGTCCCCATTGCTGGGTTGAGTATCTTAACGTCAGTAATTTCTTGTGTGGTTTCCTGTCTGATCTTCACTCAAACAGGAGTACCGTGACTCTCCTGTAATTAAAGTTTTTCCATGTTTACAGCAATAAGAACAAGATTTTTCTTCTTGTGTGCAAGTCTCTATGTGACATTTGTTCATTTGAACTTCTGACTTGGAATCTGGAGACAACTGAACTACTTGATGGCTTAAGGTCTGGGTTTGAGGTACTATAGTTGCCCACTGGCACAGCTTATGCTCTGAGGTTGAAGCAGAGAGCTGAGCTTCTGTTTGCTTATCCCATCATCTGGGCTTTCCTGGGAAGATAAAGTGTATCTTATTCCTTTCAAAGTGAAGGTGAAAGTTTAACAAATCTGCTGATAAAGGCAAGGCAGTTTACTTGTCTTCTCTGAAAACGTAACCTCTGTGTTTCATGTTGAGATTAGATTTGTCTATCTTCAATTTCTGTCATTGGTCTTGCTATATACCTCTTTGTGAGATTGAACTCCCGCGCCTTACTATTGTTCCTCTTCTGGGTATTGGTAGCAACATGCACTGATTGAGTCACCTTTTTAGCCTTCTTTTCAATAAACTGCATGGATTGAGTTCCTTGATCCTTACATTATAAGGCTTATTTTCTAGGATCTCATTTCCTGTATACCTGCATTGTTCTTGACCTGCAGCTGTCAACACTGTATGCAGTGCTTTTGTAAAGACCTGATACTGTTGAGCAGAGGCAAGATGATGTCCTTGCTTCTCTGTGCCCTTCTAGATATAGAGGGGATGAAGTTACCCTTCTTATCCAGTCTTTGTGCTTTAAAGTAGGCTCACAACTGCTTTGGTTGAGCAACATTATTTTCGGTTACAGGGTTACTTTGGAGATAGTTTTGGCTTGTGTTGTTGGTTTGGTGGGGGGGTTGATAGTTTGGGGTTTGCTGGTTTTTTGGTTGGTTGGTTTTAGGTTTTGGGGGTTTTTTTGGTTGGGGTTTTCTGTTTGTTTAAAAAAAATCAAAACCAAACCAAAACAAAAAAAATCCCCACAAAATAAAACCCTACAATGCTCCCTTCTCCCTATATTCACACTCAATACAATCATTTAGGATTGATAGCTCTTTAAATTGCATAGAGGATTGCTTCACTGATTCTTTGTCTTTGAACAGGAAGTCCCCCTGCTTCCGGTTACCTCAAAGTTTCTCAGTTCCTATCTTTTCTGTGGCTGGTCACCACACTATTGTTTTGTGGTTTTCAAAGCACTTGGGGTAAAGGAAGCAAAATGCGAACCAAGGAATATAACAATGGTCAGAAATACATAAATATACAACTGAACAAAGGAAAAAGTAAAACCAACTGAGCATTATTAACCTGGATTGATTTTAAATTTCATAACAAAAAGTAATTTTCAATTGTCTGCTGTTTTCAGCAGTAGAAACTAAATCCTTAGCAACAAGTCAGGAAGTTTCTAGGCTAGGAGATAAATCAGTCAGGATGGGTAATATCTCAAAGCCTCTCTTTCATTGAAGTTTTGAAAGTGCCTGAGAAAACAATAGTAATTGAAAAGTGGAGATATTGTGCATACAAATGTTCCGTAAATGTGATCATGAATTTACTGTCAGCATAAAGCCATTTGCCAACATAGGTGGTCTGCAAAGGATTTTCCTTGGAAGGCTGTTATTCCAAACAGAAACCCCATTACTTTCTTTTTTTCCCCAGAACAGTTTGTAACCACAGGGTAGGATAGAATAGGTAGAGGATGAATATTTTTGCATTTGAATGCAGATAAAATCTTGTTGGGTTTTCCCATCAAACCAGGGTCATTATCACTCAGCCGTGTTCCCTCCGAGCACAGAGCTCATTCACTTTGACTTAAGGTCACCCAATGGGTCACAGCTACTGACATGAGCTTCTTACCAGATCATGGAGACAGTCAGTGTCAGCGATTAAATGACTTTTCCCCTTTCTATGCCCTGAGGTACCAACCTTCTAGATCAATGTCAGGTTTTATACCATTTTCCCAGTTACACAGAATTTACCATGACAAGGCAGCTGTATTTATGTATCATTGAAAACGCTATTGAGCTGCCATCTCTTTTGTGCTTCCATTTAATGAGTTATTCTCCAAGGCTGTAGAGTAACTGATTAAGCTGGTGTTACAGATACCTTTGATTGAAGATACCTCTGTACATGTGTCGAGTGAGACACCGCAGCTCTTTCTCTCTATATTTCAGTCAGGCTTAGCTTTTGTTAAACACACAAAGGCACCTGGTAGCTGCAATGCTCTGCAATTATGGAAGAAATCATATACCTTTTCTATAAGCAAATTTACAGGAGCTGCAGGCTGCAGTCTGCTTTTGGTAAATATATGCAAATCTGCATCTATTTGTATGCTGCCAGAAATGATTAAGGAACAGAGATGCCCGAATACCTTAGGGGGAAAAATTTGTCTCTAAGGCCCAGCGGCTGCACATACTTAAGCGTGGGCTTCATTCTGTATGTGTGATCAGCATTACTGTGAGTTTAATAGATGTGGTGTTAGCATACATAGACGTGAAAGCATGAGTAAATCTTGCAGAGAGAGAGGTTTACGTGTGAACCTCAGTGTAAATTGAACAAACCTTGTAATGCACCAAAGAATGTGACCCTCAAATCTGTTAGACGGTGGAGCTGGGTTTGGATTGTTTTCTGCTTTTGAGTGGAATCTGGAATCAGTCTTTGAATAGGAGAAACTGGAAAGGGGAGGAAATGAGGCTGCAAAAGCAATATAAAGATCAAAAAGTGCCAAAAATAAATTGAAGCTGACCTCTATTGTGTTCGTTGCTTATTTTACCTGTGCTGTTGCCTGATGAGTTATCACTGGAAGGAGCAGTTGAAAGGATTTTTTGGGACTGTAGCAGCATTTGGGACTGTACTGTATTGCCCCTCACTCTCCCTTAAATTGACATGGCTGAAATACTTTTTATAACTAGCAGTTTCTCATGATTTTGCATGAAAAGCAAGGTCTGCAGATATTTGAATTAATGTGATTACGTTTGGATTTTGCAGTGTTCAGACTCTCTTTGTGGTCTTAGAAACTTTCAGAGAGTCAGATCCATCGTGCTAGACACCATATGGTTACTTGAGTGTGTGACTGTCAGTTCCTCACTGAAAAACTACGAAATGCATCTTTCACCCCACTAAAGTGACTGTTTTAATACAGCCGTCTACTTGAAGCTTGAATTTAAGCAGCAAGCTAACAAAAGCCTGAAAGAAATTAATGAGAGGAATTAAGATTAAGTGTAAACTAGCAAATATGCATAACGGACAGAAGTGGAAGAAAAAAAACCAGCAGAAATTAATGCTATGACAACTCCTCTTTTAGTTTGAAAAAACAACCCATGGAAAAGATTAATTACACTGTTAAGTACTGCAGCTTCTAGTAGCTAAAAAACCCAGAGGGCTCAATTCATCTTTGTGTTTTGTCTTTAGAAGTGAGTGTCAAATGATGATGCAAGATATGAAACACTGATGGATGGGATTGAGTCCTGTGTCTGAATGATTATGACGCCGTAAATCTGTGCTGTTCTACTGACCTTGATGTAACATCAGTTTATGGCAGCTGAGAATTTGGCCCCTTGTTGAAGTTATATAATCTTTCTCCAGAGGACAATCAGCATTGCTCTGTGTAAGGTACTGAAGGAAAACCTGAAATCTAGACAGGAAGGTGAAACTCGGTCTCTTGTGTACAGAACATGAAGGTAAACTAATGTGTCGTGATGGGAAGGAACATGTGCTGCTCCATGTACAAAGGAAGGTCTCAATCCCAAAGTTTATTTTACATGTAATACATATTTAGCCAATCTTCTGACAAAGGCAAATAGCAGAATTTACCCTAGGGGGTTAAATTTTCTATAGGAATGCACATAACTCCAGGTCAAATCCCACCTGAGTCAGAGGAACCCTGAGTGGTGCTGATGGGCACTGTCTAGCTTAACTGCTGAATGGGGTTGAAGCCTTTGACTTCAGAAAGAAGCCCTTTCTGACCAGCAGCCCCAGACATGTTACAGGGCCTGATTAGTCATAATTCAGTTGTAATTAAAAACTCAACTCATCCCTTCTATTATTAAAGACTACAACAACAAGAATTTAGTTTTAATAGGATCATAAAAGCTATTTTTTTCTGAATAACAAAAAGAGTTTCTGTTTCTGGACTCTTGATGTCTCAAGTCATGGAGAGAGTAAACTAGCACCAGGAACTGGTACAATACAGTAAGAGACAACTCTCTTAATCGGTATGGTTGCTTTAGTTTGCAGTTTATGGTACCTGCTTCCCCATATGCATCTCATAGGATCTTGGAAGTTTGATACCAGTGTCTTTTACTGGAAATTTATGGAAAGTCAGCACAAGTTTGCTTACTTAGATTGAATACAGGCTTTAAACAGAAGTGTTGTTCTTTGGATGAAGCATCAAAATGAATGAGGGTCATGTGATGGGTGAATAACCATCACTCTTGCTTTGAGGTTACCTATAGGGCTCATGTACTTTTGTCCTCAGAACAGTCTACCACACTGCAGCAAAAAAGGAGTGTCATGAGCTACAGCACTGTCTTCTATCTATAGGAGAACTGAAACATTTGCTTTGGGTGTATTCCTGCATTCAAGGAACAGAAAATAAGGCTAGGATGCCGCTGAAAAGCAGGGAAGAAGGGAGGTCAAGATATTAAAGCCCTCTGATCTCCTTCCCCTTCTGTGCATGATATAACAGAGTGTAGAAGGAATAGCATTTTGTTGAAGTGATTTAGTCTTTAGTACAATGGCTACCAAGTCTGCCCAGCCATTTGGGTCAGCAGTGAGGACTGTGCCTTCCTTTCTGTCTTTGCCATGCAGTGCAGTTTCACTGAGGCAGGATGCAAAGGTGATAACCTAAGAAGAGTCACAGTGGTGAGGGATGTCCAAAGTGGAACTACAGGGCTGCTTGGGAGAGGACTTATTTCACATCATTACATAAAATGTAGACTTAAATAACTTTGGTTTAATACTATAGGGAGCTCAAATAGCTATTCCCCACAAGGTCTTTTTGAGCACTCCTGTGATAATATAGCTTGTTCTTGCTGTCTAAAAATATGTCCTAATCCCTGAGGAATCGCTGTCATTCCGGTTATACCAGACAGATACTGACTTTTTTCATTTTGCAATCATAATAGAAAGTGCTGGGATTGCAGAAGGCTTACAGCTGCTGCCATCTCATGAACAACTTCGCTAAGTGTTCATTTGAAGCAGTTCATCACTGCACCAGAGGATGTTCCTCCTCCCCTGCGATGCTGCATTGCTATCACAATGTTCTACAAAGACTGCTTCTCTCCCCTTCTTCTGAACTGCACAAGGACATTAGCATGAAAACGACGACTTTGTTTCTTAAGTGTTCATCCATTCCTCTAGCTTATCCTCCCACCTGAAGTCCTCATCTGTGGCATCAATGAGTTGCAGTGGAAATTGGTTTGATGAGGCTGTTTAAGTGCAATCCACTTCCATATTATATGCAATAATCTCTCTATAATTATAGACCTCCCTTTATTATTATGACATCTTTTAACACTTTTGAAGTTCCCTCAGTCTCATAATTCAGCTTCATTGACCAGAAGACAAAGAAATCTACCAGCTGCAGAGTTAAAATCATGATGCTGTTGGCTTTAATCTCTCTTTAATCATTAAAATATAAATTAGCTTTTTGTACTCACTACTTTCCACACAGCTTTTTCTTCTGGGTTTCTCTCATCCTCTGCCTCTCATCCTCTGCTCACAACTGCCACCTGCTTCTTCTGGTGGCCTGCCTTGTGCCAGGGAGGAGATTCCTTCCCAGTGTTTGTCAAGAACAAGGGTGCAGGGACTGACAGCAAGAAATCATAGCAAAGAGAAGTGGGTGTGAACAAGTACGAAGGAGTAAGTCAGAGAGTGAGGACATCTCTGACAAAGAAAACTCTTTTAGTATGTCAGTTTATAGCAGGGATATCCCTTTAGATAAGAACTAAGCAAAGCCTTTTTGGGGCACTGCTGAAGCCTTTAGCCAAAATTGGATGCATGGCACGCAGCACCCAAGTGCTGTATTTCCTTGCAGAAAGACCAGCAATATGCCTGACAATCCCTGAAAAGGGCACTCCCTTGAGTTGAAATCTCCTGTACATTACTGCGGCTGGTTTTGGTTATCATATGTCAATGGCTTAGAATGCATATAGATATCCAGACTGAAGGACATATATTTCTTTGGTAGCTGCTAAGTCTCTTTTTTTTGAACATATGTTATTTCTAAGTGAAAATTAGCATCTTCATAACTCAGCAAAATGCATAAATATACATTATTTGGTCACAGTTATTGTTGCCCGAGATCCTGCATCAGAAATAGATTTTTCTGCTTACAGCTGCATCTCCATCCCAGCAAAGAACAACTTTGGATGTAAGGATACATACCTTTGAATGGGATGGAATATTTCAAACATTACAATTTAGGACATGGCTCTTAAGGCTCACGACTCTATGCAGTAAACTCTACTGAAGTCCATGGGACTAATGTTGTTTAGTATTTAAGCACCTCTTAATGCATAAGTACAGCAGATAGAAAAGTCCAAGCAAAAAGGCCACGGAAAGGTGCAACTAGTGCTTAAGTGTGTGACAAGCCCCATTTATTCAATGGGACTCATCAAGTGCTTAAAATTAAGCGTTTGCTTATGTACGTACAGCTGCTAGTTCAGGGTGTAAAACTTTACTCCTAACAGTTTTGACAATAGGAGAAAACAAATGTATTCCTTGTTCAGCTATGGGAAGCAGAGAGGGAAAGTCAGGGACATGGGGTGATCAACACCTCTAAAAATGAAGAACAATATGTGGAAGAGCTCTAGCTAAAGACAATACTTTACTGAGTCATGAGAAAGGCTGAACTCATGGCAAAATCATGCAGCATATTCAACTTAATTGTATCCCTCATGGAGACCCTAAATGATGTGCAAAGGGATGATCTTAATTAAGAAAGGATCAACCTGTTGGCTAAAAGCTTAGAAAATTGCTGCTCTTTCTTATGCTTATTATCTGAGCCACATTCCACGTTTCCTAAATGTAAGAGACAAATTTTAAAGCTTAAATCAAGGAAAGTTATTCTGTATCTGGATATTGTGTATTCATGATTTTTCCTCAAACATTGAACATGATACGGTTTGGTTCATGGCCAAGTCTTAAAACAAAGCTGTTCTTATTATTAAAAGCAAACACAAAAATACCCATAAAGGCTAAAAAAGTCTATCTTCCATGATACTGCTCAGGCTACATGAATTAGACATGTGAAGCTATGGTTATATTGAAACCAGATTTTTGCTCAAATAGATGATGAGGAAACAATTTTGCACTCTGCCAGAACTCTAAAAATACTTCTCCTAATTTTGACAATATTAAGAAAATCTTGGTTTGCTTTACCATGAATTAAAACTGGCAATACATAATTTGTGTTGTCTTAAAAGGATATCCAGAACTCTATTTATCCTTTATTTCAGTCAGTATAGAGTTGAAAAGGGACAACAGAAATAAGCAACAGGAAATGGACTTGGGTATTTGAGCATAACCCCAGTAAGGAAGACCCAGTGTGGTTTATTGTATCTTGGGTACTGAAAAGCCAAGCACATATGATTTCAAAGGCAACCAGAGTATTGCCTCCAATACAACAGGAATATCCTGCGTAGTGGCATGGCCACCTGCGCCTGGTAGCAAAGTAGTCAAACTTAGTGCCAAAGGCAAGAGAAGTATTCAAGGAGTGATTGGAGGGAGAAAACCCCTGGGCAAAGGCACAGCAGAGCTGCAGGGCTGCACTTCTGAAGAGCTGAGCTCTGACCCACCAGTCCCTTGCCCTGGCTCTGCTGGTAGGCAGTGCCCCAGCCACTGTTGCCCCCCTGGCATTGCTGCTGTCAGCTGGTTACTTCACTAAGCAGCAGTGCTTTGCTGCAGATACAACTCCTGTCTTACCCAAGTCAAGTGCACAAAAGGTACCTTTTACTGATGAAAAGGTTCAGCTCAGTTCTTATTCAATGGGAAGCCTTTGTTTGTGGTACTTGCTGTAAACAAAGGTTTAAGGCCCTGCAAGGTGTTTTCTTAAACGGGGAATGTGGCACTGTTTTCTGGGAGGGGAGAGTTTGCAAGAAATCATAGGAAAACTCAATCCAGCCTTTGCATCCCCCTGACCAGAAGTGCTTTCTTTGCAGAAACCACATAAAGATTTGGGAGCTTTTTAGGGCCACCAGAGGGTATGACACAGCATAGTGTGCTACACTCAATAGATGCCCAGCTGGGCAAGGCCTCCTTCCCCTCTCAGATCAATGATGAGCAAAGGCTATTTTGCCAGTGGTGCATCGGTTCTTTTGTCAAACATTTCTTTCTTCTTCACTGGATGTTGAAGCACAGGGACTAGGGTGTTGAGAAGTGCCCTTTGTGCAAGTGGGAAGTTAAGTAATCAGGCATAATGAGGAGATGGGCCTAATAGTACTTGCAAATACTTAGGGCAATACTGAGGAGATCTGATGTGAAAGAGGGACAGCCACAGAGGAAGTGTGTGTTTGGGAGGGGTAGCAGATCATTATAGAACAGAAGAAACCTAATCTAGATATCTTAAGGCTGCTGAGCTATGTGAAGATATAATTTGTATCTGTAGTCTCTCATGGAAAAATAATATGAGGAAGAAAGAAAATGAGAATTAAAAACATGGAGATCTGCAAAGCCACAGCTTTTTAAAACTAAGTGAAACCATTTATGGGATTACTGTTGTACATTTTCAGTAAGGTTTTTTTTGTTGTTGTTTTTCACTGGACCATGTAAGAAGTCAGGTATCGTGGTTTAACCCCAGCCGCTCACTCACCCCCCCCGCTTCCCACTCCCTGGGTGGGATGGGGCAGAGAATTGAAGGAATGCAAAACCAGTGAGTTGAGATAAGAACAATTTAATAACTAAAGTACAATATAATACCAATGATGATAAGGGAAATAACAAGGGGAGAGAATATGAAACTAAAAAAGAGAAAGGAAAAAAAGTAAGCAGCAGTGATGCACAATACATTTGCTCACCACCAACCGACCGATACCCAGCCTGATCTGAGCAGTGATCGGTCCTTTCCAGGTAACTCCCCCCGCCCAGTTTATATACTGGGCATGACATGCTGTACAATGGAATACCTTCGGCTAGTTTGGGTCAGGTGTCTGCTCCCTCCCAGCTTCCTGTGCTATTTCTCACTGGCAGAGCATGAGAGGCTGAGAAGTCTTTGTTCAGGGTAAGTGCTACTGAGCAACAACTAAAACATCAGTGTGTTATCAGCATTATTGCTAAACTAAAGCCAAAACACAGCCCTGCACCAGCTACTAGGAAGAAAATTATCCCAGCGAAAACCAGGACATCAGGACATCTAACTTGGTATAGTCATTAACGTACAATGGGAGCTGACCCAGGCATCTGTTTAAATAACGGCAGTGGGATAACTGCAGTGGAGTGGGACTGAATTAAAGAGGACAAAACCTTCCACAGTAGAAGCCTGTATGAGAGCATTTTCCTATTGATGCAGGTCAAAAATAGGTACCTGTAAAGACTGTGCCTTCATTTCTGTCTATTATAAAAGGTTCTTTGGAGCTTTTAGACAGATCTTTTCTACAACAGTCACTCCTTTGCACGCTTTCCTTTTTTGCTAGGTTTCCTTACCACTTCATGGTATTACTTATCCTAAGAGGAAGTTTCTCAGCCTTACCCTCCTACACATCCCTCTTAAATGCTGGAGTGAAACAAATATACCTCCATAGCTGGCTGTTTGTGAGGGCTGCTTTTGAGTGCAGCGCAGAGAAAAGATACCAGATTGGCTGATTCAGTGCATGAAGCTTTCATTTATACATGGAACAGGTACAGCAGGATTAGTAATGGAAGAAAATAAAACCTCAGACACATTTGTGTTAGAGGGTAGTTCACAGAAACACAAAACTGTGGACGCAGGAAAGAACCTCTGGAGATGCTGAAGCTCAACCCTTACTCAAAACAGGGTCGGCTGCAGCAGGTTGCTCAGGCAATGCTTAGTCAGGTTTCTAGTATTTCCAAGGATGGAGATTTCATAGCCCTTTTAGGCACCCTGTGACAATGTTTAGTCACTCTCAAAAACACCCTGAAAAACCAAACTAACCAAACAACACCAAAAATAACCCCATAGGTTTTAATTGTACTTAAATGTTTTCTTGTATTTCAACTTGTGCCTGTTGTTGCCTCCTGAAGTTTCACTGGGCTCCACTGAAAAGGGCCTAGCTCCGTTTTATTTGCTTCTGTCAGACATGTATACACACTGATAAGGTCCCCTTGAGTCTTTTCAGAGCTTAATGGTCCCAGCTGCCTCTGTCTCTCCTTGTCCCTTAATTACCTTCACAGCCCTTTGCTGGACTCAATCCAATAAGTCCATTTCACTTCTACTTTCCATTATGCTTAGCGATCCTCCCCAGGAATTGAGATTTTGGGTTTGGAGCTGAAAGTAATTCTGCCTTTACTAGCCATGGTGTTATTCCTGTTATTTATCACCCCAGCCTCCCAAGGGAGTTAGTGCCATACAGCTGACCAGCATCTTGGCTTTACAATGGGAAATATTCTTCTGCAAAAGCAACACACCTGTTTCGCCCTACGTGGAGGATGGTTTTCCTCTCTGTCCGAAGGCAATGCAGGTATTGTTTCACACAGGAGGATGCTGGAATGCTTCCCTTAACATCTGAAAAATACTGAATTGCAAAGAATTTAGTTGTGCCTTTGTTAGAAACAAGTGAAAATGGATTTGATGATTTCCAAGGATTTAATTGAGGTTTGATCACATGTTAGATGGGTTGGAGTCCCACGCTCCAGGCATATTTTGTGTTGATGTTTCAAATATATTTCAACTCTTAAAACAGAAAAAAAGGAAAAAACCCACACAAACCCCCAAAAAATCAAATTGAAGACAAAATGCAGTGAACTTTAATACAAGTTTGTGTATTTTAGTTCAAGTTATTTTTACTTCACGCTATTCTTTCATTTTAAATCTTAATTTTTCTTTGTCCTTTAAATAGTTTATTTGTCTGGACATGTCAAATAAGAAGGATGCTGCAGGCTGCCAAGTGGGATAGTTTGACAGCTACTTGAGTGAAATGTAGTATTCTTATACTGCATATATTGTGAATAAATTAGATGTCACTGAGTTTTATGCTTTTTGTGTTTAACAACAGCTACATAGTGCAAATGGGGAAGTCTTCAAAAACTGGCAAATAAATAGGATATTATTATATTATAAGGGTATGTTTTACTTTTGAAGCTTAACTTGAATGGTTTTCAACATAGTATTAAACTGCTGGTTATGTGGGGTGTGTGATAACTTCACAAGTAGCAAGCTTAATTCAGTGAACAGTGAGCGATTGGTGAATCCCTTGTTTCTGTGTTTAGTCAGTTCTCTATACTACAATGAGGATGCAACAGAGCAAATGAAGCATTGACTGTAGGTGGGTAAATACACTTCTCTGAATATAACATTGATGCCTACATATAAAGGGAGGTTCCTGTCTTACTCGAAGTGTTAAAATGTTCCCACTCGGTTGTAATAGGTTTTGACAAGTTTTATAAGCACGCTCTCTTACACAGAAGTACAGAGGGGGAATCTTACAGAACAACCAACTAGTGTTTTGAATTCTGAAAGGAAATATCAAGTGGGTGTGTTTGTTGTGTGTGAATGTATGGTTTAAACCTCAAATATGAACCCATATAAATATATATATGCATTGGTAAGATGGAGAGAATTTTCAAAGTGCCTTTTTTTCTTCTCTTTAATAAGAAATTCATTTACCACTCTGCAGTTCTTCCAGCTGTCTGTAGTATGGTGATTTATGAGAAAGGATTGTTAGATTGATTTAGAGTGAAGCTAGGCACTGAAATACATTCACTTTATGATAGATATTTCCTGTTATCTTTGAGAAGACCACCGCAGTAACACGTTTCCATACTCTCCTAGATCTGTTAGAATCTGCTTAATGGCTCTCAAGCAAAGTCCCAGGCTCTGATTCCCTTTTGTGTTCTGCCTTCCGGGCCATCCAGGAGGGACAATTAGGTACAAGAGGGAGCAGGTGGTGCAGGACTCAACAGCAAATGAGCTATAAACTCGGGGAGAACAATATAGGTAGAAGCAATTAATTTTATAGTGAAGTACACTATTCCTTCCAGTAATCACAGCTGCTCAGGTCTCCCCGTGAAGAAGAAAGGAAGGATGATAGGCAGATATTTGTAATGCAATGAAATAAACCTTACCTAATTTACAATTTAAAGGGTCTTGTGTTAAAAGCTGAGGCTATTTAAATACCAGCTTTAGGGGAGCATTAACTTTTCCTCCTTAGAAAATGTATGTTAATAGAGGACTTGGTGACTGGTTCTGGATGTGTTTGTTAGCCTAATGCTACATCAAACCCATGACCTCTTTTTCTTTTTTCCAACTCTTTGAGCTCTGTGAGTAAACTATGATAAAATAAGAATTCCCACTACTTATTTCAGCAAGTTTTATGTACATAATACATAGGGTTGTAATAGTTGTTAATCAGTGATGAGGAGAAGTAGGTCATAGATCATAATTTTCTGTTACATTGGTTAAATAAGGACCAGTTCTGCTATACTTGCTTTATTGCAGTAACAGAGAGATGAAGTTTTTCTTCACATACAGGACTAGTAGAAGCTCTATCTACTTACATGACCATAACACCTGGAAATCCCACTTCTGGATTATAGTCACACAGTCACTGCTGTGTTCTCACCAGTGCTTACCTCAGTTGTCTGAAGCAGGGCTGGAAACAAAGGACATACTTTGAAAGAGTCCCCTTACAGCAGTAAAAATTCACTCTTGTTTGTATAAGTCTGTGTATCCCATGGGAGAACAGGGGAAGGAGAATGACTTCTAATTCAATCATAAGTTTATGGATTGTGAGCAGAAACTGCTGTATGAAATGGTATGCCCTGTATTTAGAAGTGGGGAGATTACAGGGGGATCATTTTCAGTCCTTTAGGCTCTTAGTGGAAGCTGGAGACCTCTGTAATGAGGGAGCATTTCACCCAAGAGCAAGTGAGAGGGGAATGAAGTCATTCAGAGTCATGGGGCTTACAAACAGGCCACGAGACGAAATTCCAAGTTATTATGAAAAGCAAGTGTATGTTTGCAATGACTGTGTTTATGTGGAAATCCCTTGCCTTAGTTTGAATATTTCTCTTGGAACCATTTGACTCCCAGAGGGAATCTTCAAGAGATAAGTTTGGAAGAAATATACACATTTGGCCTGTTAAAGCTAGTTGAGTCAGATGTTTGGATTTGTCACTCCCCTTTCTTATATAAAGACTGGGCACAGCTGCTCGCGAGGGTTTGCTAGCCAGACTGAGGAGATGCGTTGTTTTGAGCTATGTTTCCTGCCTGGTTTGTTCTCCAGGAGTCCTGATGCTTTGGCCTCTGTTAGCTGTTGTGTTCGAAGTTGTAAACTGCTTGGGGTAAGTACAGGAGGCTTGAACTGTCCAGTGGCTGTTCAGTGAATGAGTTTGAACCCGAGTGGCAGCTGAAGGAGAAATGGATAATGTCTCCAAATTCCCACAAGGGAGAAGATAGTGAAGTTTAATGACTAAATACTCAATACCTTTGTAGATCAAACCCAAGAGGGAAAAAAATGAAACTAATCATTTTAAACTGTGGTGGAAAATACAGTGGCCCAAGACAGTTTTACCTTCTTTTTCTTTCTTTTTGTTTTCTACTAGCTAGTAAAATAGAGTAAGGTTTTCTACCAAAGGCGAGGTACCAGTTTCAGTCCAACAATAGCCTAATTGTTGCCAAACAAAAAGCATCAATATAATAATATAATAATCCAGGAAAAAATGAAATTATTAAATATTAATCACGATAGAGTCTTTAGTTTTTATCCATTTTGCATATAGTTAGGGTTGGTTTTTTTCTCATCTGATTTTCTTGTGTTGTTCTTCACTCTCTTCAAGAATCTGACTGTACCTAACCTGCCTTGAGGAAGGTATTTATTGTCTAATTAAAAAGGCTTATGTAGAGTATAGAATTCAGTTACAGTTTTCTCATTGTTCTGCACGAGTAATACATTTTTAACTCAGCCTATTGGGAAAATAAGTGATGTAGCTTCCATAAGTGACTCAGCTGACTCAGCATGAGCCAGTGAAGTAGTCCAAAATCATAAATATGATACGTACATAAATGAGATTTAAACACCAGATTATTTGATGTCCCAGAAAATGATGATACTTGTTTTCTTGCCTTCTACTATCCAAATCTCTTGGACTGGATTTTGGCCATGCCCTTGAGCACTGAAGCTGGAAAGATACTATTTTCAAAAAGTCATTTTTATCTTTGGTTTCCAGAAAGGGTAGCTTTCAAATAACTGACATTGGACAGAGCAGCATCGTTACCCAAGGTGATGGGTGACATAGCAGCTGCCATGACTTGTCTAATTAGCAGGCATTTTTCCTCCTGTTATATTTTGTGCCCAGTCTGCTTCGCTTAGATCTTCAGGATTTAGCATGACCAAATAGCTTGGAAAATACATCCCTACACACATGTGAAATGGGGAGCTACATAAGACCTCTCAGAGCTGAATGCAGCAGCAGCAGCATGCATAAGGAGTATGTCAGAGTTACTGCCAAATCCTTCCTTTATACCTTGAGTTTCCTGTTCCAAGTATATACAGTTCTGCACATTTGCATACTCATTTTTCAAGCTCTATCTTTTACATGGCTGACTTCTAGTGTTACCTGAATGGCACTTTCAGTGTGCGTTATGCCCCTTCTCTGTGCAAGAGAGAAGTACTCCAGGGGTTCATGCAAGTGGCTACCCAGACAGTCATGACTGCGTGCTCTTAGAGGCCCACACCACTTTACTGAAGGGAAGGATGTGGCAGTAGCCAAGGCCATGGTAGTGATTTGGATAGCCTGCCATCTGATTCTGCCTCCTTACCTTGTTCATATACAGTAATAATAAATTATTGCTACCTATGTTGGGCATTATTCTCAAAGTAATGCAATTAGACTAGAGATAAGGTGTGTATTATGGCTTAGACTTCACTCCCATTTTAATGCTATAAGGTTTCAAGCCTGCCAGACTGAGCTCATAGGTATGTCTTAGTCTGGTACTCATTTTGCACGTATGCAGGAGGGTCCTTCTGACAGCTGTGTGTGCTCTGTGCAAGCTGCTCAGCTCTCACTTACTCGAACAAGAACCACCCAGTTAGTCTGAGACAGTTGAGCCTCGGCATTTTAATAGATCTGTGTGCTTTTAGCCCTCATCACGTTGTTATACCCAGGAGAAGGCAATTTTAATTTCCATATTGAATGGTAATGCTCTAAACTAAACATATTGCTTTGAATCAAAGCAGCCCAAACTTGAAAGCATTCATAAAGTAGAAACAGGTGTAGTCAGCTGTTTAAATACTTCGCGAGTTGTTTGACACATTGCCACAGTAGTCTGATTCACATTTGAAAGTTAGGCATTTGCATAAGCGGAGTGAGATCATAAATCATTTTGGACAGCATGTTATTATTTTGTTAGTTGCTGTGGATTGATGGAAACAAGTAGCTGCAACAAAGCAATGTAAGCCGGTTCTGAACATGCATACATGTTTATGATCATTAAAGCAAAGAAGGTAAGAGAAAACCATTTTTCATTGACAATGATAATAAAAATCAGATGAGTTTTTCCCCAACAGTGGTTTTTTTTGTGTTTCCTGTTGGTAAACTGGGAGTTGCTGGGTTGAAGTGGCTCAAATGTTTATTTAAATGAAAACTCAATAGGGCACCTTAATACCACATTAAAGAAAGCTCAGGCATTGTTTTTGCAGAAGAGAATTCCAGATGCTACAGAGCACTCTGAATCATGCGCTATCTGGACTTTCTTCTTGTCTTTTGAATAACTGTTACGCACCATGACCTATGATCTTTGTTTCCTAGAAGTACGCACTACTTCGTATTTTATGACATGCTGCAAAATGGATGAAAATATTAATCTTAAAACCCCATAATTTAATAGAGGAAGAAGGGAGAGAGCCAAGCATTATGTTATAGTTTTTTTGATGAATGTTCTATATTTCATCTTTATGCACTTGAGCCAAGAGAGTAACTCATCTCTTTGCATAAACATATGGTGGCTTTGTTTTTAGGCAGATTTGTGACAGTAGTGAGTGAGTGACTTTCCAGGCTCTGACAGTTGTCATATTCATGGGTAGCAGTACTGCCAATGAGCATACATATTAACATGGTTATTCAAATTCCCTGTAACACCAGAGTACTGGACTCATCAACTGGTTCTCCTAAGAAGTTGAGTGCTATTACATTTTTTTGCTCAGGGGGTTTCTGTTCATTTGTTTGGGGTTTTTTGGTTGTTATTTTTACAGTTTTTGAAAGTCTTTATTTTGGAGCCAACATATGCAATAGAATCTGATTGTCTTTGATCCAAAGTAGTCAAAGATACCAGATTTCAACAACTGCAGTCCTTTTCTGGGGAATAGATCTGCTTGTGTTGTTTAACAATGGGGGCTGACTTTCATATTTACTCAATAAACAATAAATAAGACAGACCGTGAAATGGAAAGCAAAATGAACATCATGCCTGTCTGTTGCTTGACAAAGACAGTCTGACAGATCCACTTTTGCCTCCTGATAGGTGAAGTAGGTAAGAAAGTGAAAAGAGTGAGGAAAACAGACTTGAATAACAAGTTATTATGTTAAAGATTTTATGGAGAAGGAAGAACCTAGATAAAAGACCAAAAAGATTATGGTGTGCTGTTGCTGAGAAACCTTTATTCAAACATATAAAATGAAAGGGGAATATTTTTATTAGACAATTAGTGATTTACAGTCAATAAAATAGGATCAGGCAATTGAGATCAGCTATAAAGAAAGCCAATCCTCCATTTCTTGAAAACACTCTAAAATTTCAAAAAGGAAGCTATCGTCAAAATCAAACCAGCAGCTTCATCATGCACAAAAGGAAGAGGGAAAGGGAAATTCCTATCTTTCTTTTCGTGATGAAAAGGAGGATAAGAATAGCCTTTGTCTTCTGTTCGCTTCCGCACTTGCATGTTGTCAGTGCTGATAGCCACCATCCATACGGTTGCAGCATGCTCAAACTTGATTACCCTCAGTCTTGCTAGTTAGATTTCAAAACATAGATTTTCCAGGAGAGAGATGCGAGTAAACCAGAAAGCTAACTTGACTGTTAACTGTTATATGTCTTAACTGTTTATAGTGTTACTTCCTGAAATTTTAATACTGCCTGCCTCATATCCTATTTTTCCACAGGAATTGACAATTGGATGATGGGGCAGAATTCTCTGTTTCTAATCTCCATGTGTCAAAGCTTATTTAAATGCAAATAGCAACCTTAAATGCTTTTTCCCAGTTTACTTTTGCAGTCTAAGAACCCCAAAAGGTCTAACTGAACTGATATGCAGAAGGTTTTTCTATCAGTTTGTGACATTTCTTGGAACCAGATCCAAATCAAATCTGTGTAATAACTAATAAACTATACATTTCTATATGGTATAAATGCCACTGAACATATAACTTAGCAAGTTAGCAGAAAAGATAAGTGCAATAGATAGTAAAAGATGGCAATCAGTTCTGTTGCCATGTTCTCATTTTGTTCCCAATACATTGAGGTTATTGAAACCCAAAGCTGCCAATGAATCTGTCCAAAGAAAGTGAATTAAAAAAGATCAGATTTTGTTATATAAATATGTAAATGCTGAGCCAAAATAAGAAGGAGCAGTCAATGGCAAACATTTTATTTCTGGATGTACTTACAGAAACTATTCAAGTCCTTGATGTATTTAGAAACCAGGCAACTGCTAATAACTAATCATACAGAGTAGAAGGTACTGTATGGAAAAAACCCAAAATATAATTACATTTGGTACAACAAACCACTTAGACACATACTACATATTATAATTTGATTAGCAAAGCATTAAGGCATTTGCTTGAGTTCCCTCAATAGTCCTACTTAAAAATTAATTCAACAAGCTGTTGATCAATCTTGCCTGATCCAGTAAAACACTCAAGAATGTGCAAAGTAATAAATAACACTCCTGGTGTCACCTGAATTCTGTTGCTTAACCTGATATGCTTAATCTCATTTGTTCCAGACCACTCTTATGCATAAATTTACTCCTTCTTTGGCATCAGGGGATGGATTTGCTTTTATGTGCAGCCTTTGCCCTAAACTATGGAGTTAAATGATCACAAACAATCACAACTGAATGAGAAATAGCAGCAGAAGTGATGAAGTTGTCGTCTCAGGTAAAATTAGAACTGATGCAATGAATCAGTACTTCAGGCAACAGCCAAACTGGGTAAACCTCCCATGTTCAGGGTGACGAGATCAATGTTATAGCTTGTAATTTTCATCTTAATTCTGCCATGTATATACCTGTATGGAGGATGATCAACTCACAGGGCAAATGGGAGGCATACTCTTCTTTCAGAGTTCCCAGTTTCCTGAATGTTCACAGTTGAAAAAGTATGGTTTTGGTATATTGTCCATTTTTCTGATGAGGAGATTGGGTTGAATACAGGGACATGCACTAAATTACTGGAATAGAGAGCTTTCAATAGCACTGGGTACCTCCAAATTGTACTGTCACTAAACAAACGTAAGTTTGCTGAATGCAAATTATTTTCATCAAATCAGGATGTTTTAGAGACCAAAAGCTTAAATGGGATCAAAAAAGGATTAGGCAGACTTACAAAGGAGTCATGAATTATTAAACACAATGGTTCACCAGTTCATTGAATGAAGTCCTTAATCTGCTGTTCAATAAGATAACGAACACTGTACATTTGCTTTGATTCTTCAGTATTTCCCTTAAGTACCCAGTGTTGATCATCCTGAAAGAGAAGAATATTTGGCTCTGTGTTGGATCTCTTGGCCTGACTTTATAGCTAATACACTGTGGTGGCTTCACCATCAAACCAGGTGGACCTGTGCAAAGGGAAAACAATTTATTGTCATCCCATGTGTGATTGTTGAGAAATAGTTTGTTAGGGGTAAGATGATTGAGAAGTCTCCAAGAAGCATCTAGAAAAGACGTGCTGCAAAGAGCCATGGTTTAGGACATGGTCCTTTGTTCCTGTTCTTATCCAGAGCATTTAACTGAAACATTTCTGTCTTCTACTTTTGATCTTCTCAGCGGTGCCAGTTACCCAAATTAGATCACTTCACTATTAGAGTTATTCCTCCATAGAGGATTTCTGAAAGGGGTAATGTGTATGTCAACCCATTTTTGACTCTGAAGGAAACTGCCCTGTACTTGCTTATAAGCAAATATAATCCTTGGTTTAATTGATGATTTCCCAAGCAATTAAGCAATATAAAGATTCAGAAATAAAATAGAAGTTTGGTTTAGATGTTTCTTCTCTGTAGCCACAGGTCAAATCGTATGTGTTCTTTGGGCAAATAAGGCCACAGACAAGTCCTAAGAACCATTATTGATGACTGTGAATTTCCCTTTGGAGAATAACTTCTAATTTCCTTCTAACCAAAAGGAAATTGTATGGGATCTTTCTTCTAGAGACATAGCCAGACAATGCAATTGTTTATTCCACCTGGGACGATTTCATCACTGGCATCAGCCAATGGCAGGTAATCATATGATACATTAATCTCATCTTTTGACCATTGCAAAAATTCCTTTTTTTCCTCTAAATCTATTTCATGGTAGCTAAATTATATCTGAAAACTTTCAGTTTTTCATTTGCAATATGGATCATGAGAGTCTGGAAATTGATCCAAGTTGCGTGTGTTGACTGACCCTTACACAGGCAGTAATTACAATCACTAGTCAGCAATTTCTCTGGCAATTATCCCCCATGCTGTGTTAGCTGAGCTGTTATAGCTGAGATAGATAGAAGTTCTACAACATTTCAAGTGAAGATTATGCTTTTTGCCTCACCTACTGATACAATCAGATCTAAAGCATGATTTGCTAACCTCAACTTTCATTTGACCTATTAGCTGATACAATGGAAGATACTATGTCTTCCCATGAGCTAATTAAGCTAATAGTTTGAGTGATATTTTTCATGTTACTGCCCTCATTCTTTTACACACACAAAGTGGATCTGTATACCTCAAGTTCATTGATAATTCATATAGATTTAGGGGGTTTTTTTGAGCTCGTATTTTGGCTGGACAGGACAAAACTGAGATCAGTAGCAAGATCCTGATGCTTCTAAGAAACAGAGAACACACCTGTAAGAGGCAAATTTCAATAAACCAGTGGTTGAGTGCATAATGATTGGCTGTACAATGAATTTAAATCTAAATGTCATTAGATCAACACCTAACTGAAATTGTCCTGCAGTATTACAAGATGTCCTCTATTAATTTAATATCTAAAAACGCAGCTGGTGTAGCTGTGATAGAAATTATTTAGAATTTGAGACACCCAAATGTGAAAGTATCCTAAAAGTATAAACCAGGAATATTTGTAATAATTGTCTTCATTTGGCCCATAAATCATAACTCTAAACAGCAGGCAGCTGGGCACACTAGTGACACACTGAATTTTTGCTAACATATCCTCATGAGAAGCTCTGGATTACCTGTCTCTGTCTCTCTCTCTTTGGAGTGTGTATTTTGTAGTGCAGCTACTGTGTTTTATCTCATATAAATGGAGGCTACCATATTTCTCCATGTGATGGTATCTCGCCTTGGAATGAGGCAATGTAACCAGCTCTGCACCTCAAGGTACATCTTATTCTTTGTGCTTCTTCAGCATTCTCAAGTAAAACCAGCCATCAGGCAGGTGATGAGCATGAAGAATAACAGTGATTTGATGGGGTTGGGCACTCTGTGTTGGGAGTTTAGGTTCTAAGGAGCCTGATTGAAAAAATAGCTTTTCAAACAACTTCAATTTGATTGGGCTACTGTTGGGCCCCCTGTTCTGTCTATTGCAGAAGTTATCCCCAGTGCTTTGAGGGGCAGAGCGGGAGAAGGTAGGTCTCTCTAAACCAACTCACATAATCATCCCTAGTTCGTAGGCAGAGTTTTCACTGTTCCTTTGAGAACTTCAATTATGTGAAGATTACGGAAGTAGCTGTAGGAGATGTCCTCAAGTACCTTTGGTATTAATTCAAAGAGGAATGAGTGAAAAAGTGATTTGAAGTCTGACATTAATCTTTGAATTTGTAGAAGAGCAATTGTTAGCAAATTCCCTACTGGTTTATATTCCCAGTTTGATTCAGAATAGTTTTGAACAGTCAGTTATTCAGCACAGAGTTAGCATTTCTGTTCCACATAGCTGGCATAAAATATTGCTGTCAAGAGTCAATTTGGATCAGTAATTATTTTTCTCCTGCATCTTTCAGTATGTTTTAAAGGGGACAGAACAGGCTGAAAAGCTGGTCTTGGAAAGAGAACTATTCTACCATGTTTGGCTAACATCAGTCGGTCGATGGATAAACCCCAGAATTTAATACAGTGAAGTTGAGTCTGTTTATAACATTTAATTCCTTTTTTAATTTAAAAGCCTGGGAATTTTAAATCCCACCTGTGTGTGCTTAAAGCGTTTTGAATGGAGCTGGGTTTACAACTACTTTGTTCAGTTCAAGATCATCAAATTTTGTCTGTGTGGCCTTATCTCATCAGATTTATCCCATTTTAGGTCACCGTCTCTGTGACAATAACATTCAGATCTAGTGCCTACAAATCTGACCTAAGACTAAACTGTATCCTTAGGCAATCTTAGATTGTGAATATTAAATCTTTTCAAACTGCAAATGATATTTCCTCCATTAATTTCTAGAATTCCCCAAGTTATCAATTACACAAAGCCAAATGTTCAATATTGAAAATGCCCAGTAGATTTGTATTTTAATTTCTCTAAGCTCTTTATCATTGTTCAGAGGTAGTATGTGTGATTTACAGACACTTTAAAATCCCATGGAACTTTGAAATTATCAGCATATTGGGAATCACTCTTCCACAATTTACATGAAAGGCAATTTGCAAAGACAAGGCTAAAACAAATGTATACTGTACTCTGGCCAAGAGGAGCAGTAACAGCTCAGGATAACACGACAAATGTATTTGTCTCTGGGTTTCCAGCTTAGATGAAGTCTATATGTATGAGCTGGGACCAAGAGGTCCCTTTAGTTCAGCTGCTCTTAATGTTATGCAGTTGCCATACCATGGTGTAGAGCAATGGGGAAAAACAGGTTTCCATTTCAAATGACAAAATACTAGGTAAAAGAGGAAGCACATACAAAGCCTGGCTGGGACACGAAGCTTAATGCTACATGCTTTGTTCTTAAACCCTTATTCACAACAAGGGTTCCCATCAGAACCAAGATATCTTTGAAGACTTGGAAAATTTCCTTTTAAGTTTGATGAAAAACAGAGCTTTGCACGAGTTATTTTCACAAGAAGAGTATAGGGCACAAGTCAAATTATTAAACTCCCTTGGGGATGCTCAGACAATTGCACTGCTGGATTGACTGGGCGTCCTGAAGCGTACGTGAAGAGCTCAGACTGTGTTTGCTGATGGCACTATCTTGTCCTCGTGGAGTTTCTGACTTTTCCATCTGAAGGGCAAGTGAAAGGGAGACCGCATTAATAAATCTCAGTATATTGCTACTTGACATTTCAGCACAGAAATTTAAACAGAAATGAAGAGATATTGCTACCTTTATCTTAGCAAAATTTTTGAGCTTCACCTAGCTCCTATAGAGGAAGCAAAAGCAGGTAGCGTGGTGGCCTTTTGGACCTTCTCTGGGCTTAGGACTTTCTTATTGTTAGGATGGTTGTCTTGGCACATTAAAAGAGACACAAGATCACTGCTTCATACCCATGTGAATAAATAAAAACAAAGGCTGCATGTTTTCTTCAGGATGCTCTGCCTAAACATTTTCCGTTTACTTTTGGTAGGAAACTGGTTTTCAGTATTCCTTCTTTGGGATGCACGGTATGCTTACCATGAGTGTTTTCTGTTAGAAGGCATTTCACCAGGAGTAGCCACACAGGTGCTTTTTAATAACATATAAGGGACCTTTACATGGAATTCTGCAGACATCCAGGTTTGCTCCAGCAGTATGACAACAAATACAAGGAATCTAAATAAAAGCTTTTGTCACATTTCTGGAAGAAAGGTTCTATTCTGGAGTCTTGGGGAAAGTTTAGGAGTCCGTTTCCTTGGTTTTGCTAGGGGCAGATGGGTGAGATTTACTTTTTACCTAGGGCTTTTACTTGGTTATATACTAGTGACTAGCAATGTCTGTACAGCTCTTTTTTAATGGTAAAATGACACAGATGAGCTTCTGATGTACTTGTACTAAGGAACATTTTATTTGACGAATAGTCCTACTGAACTGGGAGGCAGGAAGTAGATTAAATATTGGGTTTTGGAATCTGACCATAAATAAACGGTGACTTTTTTATTGTTCCCAATTTCTTATCTCTGAAGTTTCCTGGGGTAGATTCAAGATGTCCAAAAATTAAGATCATTGCTCCTTAGTGTAAATTCAAAGAAAAATTAATTCTGTCTGAATTTATTCCCCACAACTTTAATGCTTTCAAGATGGTGTGCTCCATCGCACTGTGAGCTTCACCAAAGCCAGTGGAATCGGGCCAGTGGTAAATATTGTCTGAAATTCCAAGAAGGAAACTTCCTTCACAGAAGATGACTATTGCAGTTTTTAATTTAAGCCGTAGTTTTTGGAGACGGAGATTTAGAGAGTCAAAAGCACATCTGGGGATATTTTATACACTGGAGTATTTTCCCAAGGAAAATGTAAAGCTTGTCTTGTGTTATGTCCAAACTTTCATCTTAATTAGCATTTGCATTCCCTATAAGCAGCTATATTTTATGTTTGTTTTGACATCAGAGATGTGCTGTTAATTAAATGTCAGGAAAAGCAAAGGTGGTTGAGAAAAAGAATGACATAAAATATGTACATACGAAAATATGTATATGTATGCGTGTGCGTGTGAAGCTAAGTAGTTTCTTTTGCTCTCAGAGGCAGCATTGAGCTCATCGTCGAGCTTTTTCGCTTCCTAGAACCCAATGGGAAAAAATTACCTTGGGAGTTTAATGGAAGGGTAAATGAACTGAGCAGAATGTTTTTGTATTCAGTCTTTAGTAACCAGCTTCTTCAGTTTTCATTCTGAAGGTGAACTCTGATCAATCATTATTCTCTTTGTAGTAAAAGGGTTTTGGGATGTCTTAGGGCTTGTTTGGTTTGTGCATGTTTTTCCTATTGTTTTTCTTTTATAATCATTAGCTTCAGTTATCCTTAACCTAGCTGTCAGAAGCACTGATATATGGACAAGATGCAGTAGCTGTGACTGGAGTTCTTGTTCTGTCTTGAGATACACAGTTGCCTGAAGTTCATAGGTGCAAACGCTCATTGTAAGTTTTAACTAAATTTGAGTTAAAAGTAGGAAATGGGAGCAGTCACCAACTTTTTTGATCAGTCATTGAATATGGATAATAATAATTATATGCTGTGATATGGTAATACTATTGAATACTATTGACTACTGTCAATTCTGCAAATGTTTGTCATATGCTTAGTGATCTATTTACTTCCTTGCATAAAATGCTCATTGTGAACTGAAGCATACATGGAAATTGTAAATGTTAGTCCTGAAGGAGATTCTAAGTTCCTCCTCTTGTCCCATACAGGGATTACTGAAAGTAGCAAGGATCATGTACATGGAGCCAAACTCATTTGCTACATACTGGGCCAGAAGACAATCAGTCCACTAGAGTTTCTCATACTTTTGAATGTATGACTTCTTGTTTATCTTTACACTGCCAATGATATTGGCCCAAGTTATGTTCTAGCATGTGAATAGTATTATTTTCCATGTACTCTGCCATTATACAGTCTTCTGACAGCAAATCTACCCCACCACCCCATGCATACACAGAGATATACTTGTTTTCTTACACCAGCTCTCAGAGTAGAGGAAGTAATACTCCCTTCTGGAGAGGGAAAACAGTATTCTACGGCTCCCATCAAGTTATCATCTCTTGAGATAGTTAATACTCTGCACATTTACTTTATGATATTAATCACTGAATTTGAATGATACACAGAGTTTTAAGGTAGGAAAAAAATCTCACTGGAGCATCAAATCCTATAGTCTTTTTGTAAATGGTTGTTTATATCCTGAAAAGGGAGACAGTCAATCACAGAGGTGTTTCAGATAATATGAGATTTAGAATGCAAAAATCACAGCAGACATCTTATTCAGCACCAGACAAAATCTGAGTGAAAAATAAAATACAAGAATAGGGTCTTGGTCCAAACCCTTCTGGAGACTGTTTCTAGATACCTGAGGAGCTGCTTCCCTCTACAGGACCATGCCTGACCATGACAGCTATGGAATAATAGAAATACCAGCTGTAAAATGGAAACTAACAGGCAGCAGGAACAGCACTTTCTCACAGATGTTTTGAGCTATGCTGTTTACTCCTGGAATGTATTAGGGATGCAATCAGTTCAGCTGGAAAAGAAAATGGTTTCCTTTAATTGATTTAACTTTGCCTCAAGTAAATAAGCCTCACTGAGGAGGGGAGAAATGCATAACGTAGGTACCGTATGTCAACTGCTTTTACAAATGTTTTTAAGTGATGTTATTGTCAAGATGTAAAATACTTAAATTACCTAGCAGCAGATTTGGCAGCAGACTGTACACATTTTCCAGTGGGAAAGCAGGTATGCTTCACATGCATTCTGCTTACTGTAATACTGATGGCATCTTGCACATTTTGTGGATGCGTGTAGAGTAAGGCATCAATGTGGTGGGTTGAGATGGGTTTTACCACCTCGATGCTGCCAGACTGCCTGTGGACTTGATGACTTGCCTGACCTCCAGCTCTTTGTCTTTTGCCTCATTTTAGATGAGACCTCACTGAGAGGGAAATTATGTCTCCCTTATATTTGTATGATGCTCATCACAACAAAAAACCTTTTTAAATTACAACCCCTGGGTTGTGCATAAAGAGTATGCATATATAGATAATCTTCTTTTTCTTTGTCCTTTGGGGGAACCTTATGTGTAATACACAACCTATATTGGTCTTTTGTGATTCTCTTGTATTCTTTAGATGCCTGTCATAGGCTGAATCTCTGCTATCACCTATGTATAAAGATGTGTGATACTCCTTTGAGGAACCAAACTGTAACTTTCAAAACTCGTTCCCTTAAAGATTTGCTCAGCTATTCATACTCTGCTTCTTGTTTGTAGGTGGAATTAAAATGTTAGTGTTTTTTCTCAGCACAGGGTATGAAGTACTTTTAGGAATGAGTAGCATCTTATGTTTAAAAATGAGGATAATCACTATATGGTGTCTAAAGAAAGCTTTTCAACCTGTAAACTTCATAGTCATTTGCCATATAGTAATGAAGGCATTAAAAGAGATGTAGAAAATAACTTTGGATTAAATGATTGATAGTTGAATTTGCTTAATTTGAATTGAGAATTTAATAAATAGCAGAGCACCCTTTTGAGAAAGGCAAACTTTAGTAGCCTCAGTGATCCAA
>JANHGB010016436.1:0-19567 GCA_026283785.1 Coracopsis vasa
TATCATTATTATTATTGGTGGTAGCAGTAGTGGGTTTGTGTTATACCTTAGTTACTGGACTGTTCTTATCTCAACCCATGGGAGTTACATTCTTTTGATTCGCCTCCCCATCCCTCTGGGAGTGGGGAGAGAAAGAATGGAGGGAGTGAGCAAGCGGCTGCGTGGTTCTGAGTTACTGGTTGGGCTTAAACCATGACAAGAGCTTTTATTTTAAGATGTATTTCATGCAGAAGTGATTGGCTGAGGAGTTTTACAGGTTGAAGCAGGCAGGGTATGCATTGGCAATCCTGCCAACCGGGAGACTTCAGTGGAATTACTAGTGAAATGCAGATAGATCATTTTATCAAGCAGATTTCTGGTCTATGTATGCTTTTTTACTGTGTAAGGCATAGACCACACAAGACAACTTAGGAGGACATCAAATGTGTGGAGTTGGTGCAGGCTGAAGGGATGAGGCACATGGATGGAGGTTGGTAAGGACAGGTTCTGTAATTGTCATTTAGCTGTTGATCTCTGAGTCCCTGACATCAGTTCGTTTTCAAGTGTGCTTGTAAGAGGAGGCGGTGTGGGTCTGTTTCCTTGTGTATTTGAAAGCCTTTTTCATAGAATCATAGAATCACAGACTGGTTTGGGTTGGAAAGGACCTTAGGATCACCTAGTTCCAAACCCTTGCCATGGGCAAGGTCACCTCACACTAGAGAATGTTGCCCAAGGCTCTGTCCAACCTGGCCTTGAACCCTGCCAGGGATGGAATATTTACCACTTCTTTGGGGCTTTAGATTTCCCCTTAGAAACCTTCTCTTCACAGCTAATAGAGGCTAGATGCTTGGTGAGGGAGACTTAATCAATTTAAGATATGTTTCCATATATTTAAAGGACTAATATATGGTAGCATCTGTCTCTGCTCCTTCCCTTCATTATTCCTTTTCCAGTCATGCATCTTTTTCGTGGAGACACAGCAGTGTTCATAAATAGAGTCTTAGGTTGTGACTTCTGTCCTGGTGACACTTATGTTTAATTAACATGAGGCTTTTGATATTCTGTTGCGCTGTGCTCTGATGAAGGAGCCAAACAGAAGCAGAGCAGAGCAGTTTTCTCCAACTTTGGTGTTGGAGAAATACTGTCTTTGGAAGAACCTCTGAGTAAATCAGAGAGATGTGAAGGAGAAACCCTCAGAACCAGTCCTCTGCAGAGGACTTCCCACTGGCTTCCTCACTCCCCTTCCAGAAAGGATTTGCTTTCCGTTTCTGCAGTGAAACCAGTTGGCAGCACAACACATGCTGCAGTTTTTGATTGTAGCTTGCCTACAAGTACATGCTTTGGGGAGGTGGAGTGCTAAAATTTGACGGGGGCAGGAAATGTTTGTGGCAGATATCTCAGGGTAAATAACATAAAAATTTTGCCAAAGATATTTAAGCCTTACCCTTATTTCCAGTGCTCCTAAGGCTGCAGCCGTGATAAGTCACCTCGCGTGCTTCAGCACCCTTCATGATGCCAGTGTTCAGTTTTCTCTATTCTCATTTTGTCAAGTAAACAATTACTGACGGGAGAAAAGTCTCCAGCCCCAGAAGCTGCGCATGGAAGTCATTAAAGATGTGACTGTCGAGCATCTTCTTTGTCTGGGACTGTAAATGCATGTGAGTCCATGGAATAGGCTTGATTCAGTCAACCAAAATTATAGGTTAGCTGTAGTTTTGGGGTTTTTTTGTTGATGGCAGTTTTCATGTGGTCACAGTACATAGTCACATGATATACAATCAAATGGATTAACTGCTGACTTATGCCTCACATAAGCCTTATAAATCCACATGCATACCTTCCAGATGCTAGGCAGAGACATCTTTGAGATGTATTAGCAAGCCCATTTTCTGAGATAAAATATGCACGTGAGACTAAATCCCACTGACATAATATTGTAGGAGAAATTACAGCAAAGATGTGCTTGACAAGACCCTATAGCTATTTATAGGCAGTTCTGTCAAATGTAGGGGAAACTTGTCTATTTTTTTTCTTCCAACCACATTTGCTGCAGGATTCTTCTGGTTAATTGTGGGCTGCTGAAGTTTTGCATGAAGACATCTGCACAGTGGCACCACCCTGTAATTACATGGGAAGGGATTTCCAGCCTGTGATTGTGCCAGTGGATGTACTCAGTGGGTGTTGTGAGTGTGGTGGGAGAGATCACAGAATCATAGAATGGTTTGGGTTGGAGAGGGCCTTAAGATCATCCAGTTCCAAACCCCTGCCATAGGCAGGGATGCCTTACACTAGACCATGTTGCCCAAGGCTCTGTCCAGCCTGGGCTTGAGCACTGCCAGGGATGGAGCATTTACCACTTTTTTAGACAACCTGTGCCAGTGCCTCATCACCCTCACAGTAAAGAACTTCTTCCTTATATCTAACCTAAACTTCCTCAGTTTCAGTCTAATCCATGAACAACTTCTGCAACGCACCAGTAGTGTGTTAGGTGTTAGGAAAAGCTCCTGATCCTGAGGAATTTGCGAACTTCGAAGTCCTTTCAAAGCCTTTCACTGCCTCCTATCTGCTCACAGACCCCAGCCTGTCCCACTGGCTACTGAGTCTAACAGATCCTATGGAAAAGCGCAAATCTCTCCCTGGCTTCTTGCAACACTGCCAGTGTTAAGTACACACAGGGCATACAGCTGAGGTTGAAGTCCTGGGGCTGCCAGGTGGATTTTATGAATGTTTCAGTAAACAGCATTTTGAAAAAGAGGAAAAAAAAAAAAATAATGTCTGGGAATGACTAGTTCAGTTCAGCAGCTGGAGGCATGACATTTGTTGCAGTCAAATCTGGTCAGATGTCCTTGGCAAATACCAGGAAGGAGTGTTCTTTGGACAGGTGGGTTGCTTTAAAAGGTCACTGCTTACCAAAAAAAAAAAAGTGGGGAAAGCTGTTAGGATGCAAATCCTTCTCTTGTCTTGGAGAAGTGGTTGGAAGTGGGAAGGGAAGAGCTGCAGGTGGGTGTGCAGGAAGGGGTTGGGAGCATGCATCATAGTTGGGCTTCATCTTGAATCAGAGGTGCCTTTGAGAAGTTTTACACCCTGAGCAGGTCATCTAGAGTCAGGCAGATGTACATCTAACCCTATTTTTAATTAGGATTTCAAAATCAACAGTCTTCTGTACCCTGTGGCAGGAAAAACAGAGTATGCTTCTATATAATCAAAACCATCTAAGCTTTCATACATTAAAAGCAAGATGTTTTTGCTTGGCTTTGATTTTACTTCCTGTGCTATGTTTCTGCTTTTAGTTCATTTTTGGGTTTTGGGGGGGCAGGGTTCACCCCTTTGTGGAGGCTTGAGAACTTTGGTGGATGTTTGAGCTGGTTTTTAAGTTCAGTGCAGCTCTCTAGGGCCAGGGATCTTAGATTTGTTTTGATTGACTTCAGCAAAGCTGGTTTTTATCATATAAACCTTGACCCATTGAAGAATGCTTATTCTGTCTGGCTGGAATTTCTGCAGTGGTCCTTCAGGTCTCATAACTTAAGGAGAGTTGAAGTGTGTATGTGATCACCCAGCAAATGTTCACAAACCCCACAGCAACTACTAGAAGCTGCTGTCATCATACTTGGAGTTCAGCCCTCTTGGGTTTTATGCCTCAGAGTGTGTTCCTCCTGTGGTTTGTGATTTCTGTTGGATCTCTCCTTTGCCTTTCTTGTCCAATGGTTTCATCAGAACCAGAATCAAGAGAAGTGACATCAGTTTTAGTGAGCCATGCCCATTTGTACCTTGGTCTGAATAAATTCAGGAAAAGAGCTTGTTCTGCTCCCTTTGCAGCAGGAAGCGGCTATAGATGCTAGTGCCGATTGGCCTCTCTGCACCTGCCAAGCACAGCTCCTTTTCCAGCTGCCCAAAAGGCTAAGGAGTAGCAGGGGGAGGCTTCAGAAAAGCAAACACTTGCTTATGTCAGCAGGGTCACTGCCTTGAAGTTGTTATTGTGGAAGTAAAGATGACCCCAGAGCACAGAGGGTGATGTATTCATGTCAGTCCTTGCCATTCCAGGGGAAGGCTGTGAAATTCCATGCAACTTGTTGCTTTTTTAAGGAGTTTGTTAAGTCCCATGTAGCTAGGGATTCTCACACAGAACAAGGACATTCTGCTATCACAGTGAATTGTATGTATGTATCTGCTGCGGGGAGGACTTATCTAGGTAGCAGAGTCACTTCACATAAATCCTTCCAGAAGGTTGTTGCCCAGGAGCAGAAGTCTGACATAGCCCTCGCCCCATGGTTTGCCTCAATGGCAGGAGCTGCAGGTTGTCAAAACATCATGATTGCCAAGGCACTGGGACATGCTGGGGTGAGCACAGGTTTCTGTCTGCTGAGAACAAAATAATGCTGAGTTCTGTAGATTTGCCGGCCAAGCCAGACTCTGCATCTTGTGGGACATGGCTCTGTTGCGGGACAGGCAGCTTAGGTCACCCTGCTGGGTGGGGGAGCCCCCATCAGAGCCCCATGCAGTGCCCAGTCAGAGACCTCCTCTCTTCCAGCAGCAAGGAAGGATGTTTTCCTCATTTACCTTCCCAGGCTGGTTTTGATGGGCAGCCTGTGTGACCTGCTCCGTTTGCACTGCCAACATGCTCAAATAGCAGCTTTGGACACATCTCAAAGTCAAGCTGTTCATCTAATACCAAAGCTACATGTGAGTCCTGTTTTATAATCCCCCCAAGAAAACAAATTTAACACCAAGAGGTTTTGCAACCATTATCAGTGCCCAAGGGGTGACACAGATTGTGTTTTACTGTTAGGTCAGTGGAAAATAGGAAAATATTTGGAATTTGGAAAGTTATTTGCTTGTATTTTTCTATGTAATTATAAGAGGTCTTTCCTTTTCAAGGCCAGATTGGACAGAGCCTCGGGCGACATGATCTAGTGTAAGGTGTCC
The DNA here is from genome assembly GCA_026283785.1 of Coracopsis vasa. Taxonomy (NCBI): domain Eukaryota; kingdom Metazoa; phylum Chordata; class Aves; order Psittaciformes; family Psittacidae; genus Coracopsis; species Coracopsis vasa. The sequence goes on from JANHGB010016436.1 coordinate 4,903, forward strand.
TTGCCCATGGCAAGGTGGTTGGAACTGAATGATCTTAAGGTCCTTTCCAACCCAAACTATTCTGTGATTCTATGATTCTCTTTTTTTTTCCTGTCAAAAGAAAACAAAATAACACAAACCACTTACACACACCTTCCCCCATCCCCAAGTTCAAAGACGTGCAAATTAATCCTTTATTTGTTTGACAGTCTCTTTTTCTCCACTCGAAAACAACTTCTATAAACAGACTTGTAAGAAGAAAGCCACTCAGAACTGGTGAGAGGAAGTGTTCCTCAGATCCGACCTGTAGTCAGACAGGAGATCTGGATTCCCTCACCACGTGTCTGCCCCTGCCCCAACCATACGGAGCCACTTCCAAGGCAAACAAGCAGCAATTCTGAAGTAGCACCTCAAGAGGAATAAGGCCAACAAAACCCAGCCCCTAAAGGTTCCCACTGCACAGGATTTATTTTGCTTTCCCTGACCCCTTTGCAGCGGCTTTGAGCAGTTCCTTTCACTGACTTTAAGGCATACCCTTATTATTCTAGTTCCTCATGCCTCACTTCTTATTTATTCATAAATTAGGTGTTTGCCAGAGAAAATACTTTGATGCCCTTCTGATGGAGCAGGTACAGGAGAGTGAGCTGCAAAAAAATCACCACCCCAAAACCTTTAAGCAATATTTATGGACTTTTGAAAATTGAGATTCTTGGGGAAAAAAAAAGGCTGCTTTTCTTTTCACATACTTTCCAGGCTGAAAGCTTTTGCTAGTTTATCTAATGGTTTACCTGTCTAATAATTACACAGCTTTTGTGTGTTTTAACAGGATAAATAGAAATGTATGTTTTCAGTGAATCAGCTAGGAAAACAACTTGCATTTTCACATTTCTTTCTGTACGTTCATCTCCTGTGGTACCGTGGGTGAGTGCCGAACCTGGGTTTCCTTCTGCAATCTCAGAACTGACCATCTCTTCAGCTGTACTTGCAATAGCTTCTGCTCTCTGACCCACAACACATCCTTTAGCTCACAGGGAAGTGTTAATCCGAAAACTTCATAGCTTAGTTTTAAAAAACCCTACTTTAGGAGATGATTGAGCTGCAGGCTGGTGGGGTTCAGGATACTGTGTTGAGGAAGCAGCTTTATGCACCAGCTCCATTGCTATTTTACCAGACATCTACTGTTAGTCCCTTCAGGGACAGGAGCAGATTTTGGTGGACTTGAGTCTGCTGTTTTCTTGTTTTGTGACCCAAGGACAGAGCTTTCCCAGAATCAGACCACTATCTTTACCATCAGCCAGCAAATCCTCTCTAACAAGTGGTGTTTTGCTTTCGTGTGTCCGTGTTACGGAAGGACTGTAGCGCTTGTAAAGACTTCCTAGGATGCACTTGGTTCTCTGGGATTTTATATAGACATGATACAGGGCAAGATCATTTCTCTGCTGTAAGTGAACATGTCATGTGGCCACAATAGTCTTGATCCACAAAAGATGCCTTTCCTGCCTCAGTTACTTTGATAGAGCATCAGCTGTAATGATGATTTGGAATATATGTGTATGTGTGTGTATGTATCTGTTGACATGCAAGAACCACTGACTGCTACTGACTGCTACTGACAGGGAAAAATGTGGCTATCAAGCACACTCTGAGCTGATGTATTTGAAGTGCAGTAAGAGGAGAAGCTGGTGGTGCTTTTTTCCTTCTGGTTTCTTTCAGTGCCACCCAGAAGTGGGACAGATACTAAGAAAATGATAAAACCCTCCAGGAATTTGGCTCTTCAGGCATTCCTGGGTGCTGTTCCTTCAGCTTTCTCTCTTCATGTGCTGAGTTTTGGCTTCTGAATTCATTAAAAGGCTTGTAGCTCTTCAGGAGCTTTAAAAAAAACTGGCTTCCCAAAAGGTTTCAGGAGCCATCTGCATTCTCTTTTTTGATAGGTCTTCATTAAAAAGCAACCACCCCTCTTCCAAATCCTACACTTCAGTTCAGGTGGGATGAGGGGTCCTACACTGGATTTTTTGTTGGGTTTTTTTGGGTTTTTTTTTCCTTTTCTATCTTGTTTCTTTCCTTCTCTTCTTCCCCTGCACCTTTCCTTACACAAAATCACAGAATGGTTTGGGTTGGAAAGGACCATCCAGTTCTAACCCCCTGCCATGGGCAGAGACGCCTTACACTAGACCATGTCACCCAAGGCTCTGTCCAACCTGTCCTTAAACACTGCCAGGGATGGAGCATTCACCACTTCTTTGGGCAACCTGTGCCAGTGCCTCCCCACCCTCACAGTAAAGAGCTTCTTCCTTATATCTGTACATATATACGTACAGACCTTTACTCTTCTGCTTCTTTTCTCCTCTTGGTTTTGCTGAGAGCATTACCTGCAGTACCTGTCCCTCACTGACCCCAGGAAAATATGCGCTCTTCCACATGAGCAAAATCCAAAGGCTGTGTCTACCTTCTTGCTGCTAATGCTGCCTCCTTTCATCTGTCTGAACAAATTTTAGGTTCTGTGCACATTTCTTGTTTTAATAAGCTCCTTTATTTTCATGCTAGCAGAATTAATCTAAACTCCCACTCTCAGCAGGCTGTTCTCAGCCAGAATATTGTTTTCAAACTGAGGCAACACCCTGTTTACATAGATAAGCAAATTCACAGTCTGCAGAGCTTCTTCCAGTCAAAGCAGTGAACAGTGAGGGACTGGGAAGCACATGTTTCACATACACATTGCTTCTTCTGAAGAGGAATCAGTTTTATTTTTTCCATTTCTGAAGAGTTGAAACCTGGAACATCCGCCTCTTGGCCAGCCATTCTTTCCCACAGACACTGCTTCCCAGGTTCAAACCAGCTCAGTTAGGTTGCTGCGTGTGCATGCATCTTGATGCCTGCCTGCCCAGGCCCACGTATGGTGCACGCAGGGAGCTGTTGAACAAGTCAGACTCCACTGTGGACCTGGGATGTGCCCCCCAGGCATTTTCTGTAGCTTGGTTGCTTGTTTAAATCATTGTAGTAAGTGAGCTGCTTTTCTTACATCCTCAAAGTGCAACAGTCTGTGGGGAAAAAAACAAAACCAAATCAAATTTGTGCATGCTCTGGTGTCCCAGGTTAGTATCCAGCAGCGCTCTCAGTGGCTGGAGCCCAGCATTTAGGTGCTGAGCTGGGAAAGCATCTAACTCCTGTGGTCAGAGCTTGAAGATACTCGAAGGAAGGAAAAAAACCCAAGGCAAACATAAATTTTATGTTTGCGTGAGTGTGTGTAAGGATCTCTTCTTTTCTGTTTTGTTTTTTTTTAATTTGCATTTACCTTGACACCGCATCCTGCTTCTTTTGGAGAGATGAGAAGAAAGCAGAGTAAAGGCTGCTGTGATCCTCTGTTCTTGTTCTCTAAGTCCTCTTCTTTTGTTTTCTTCTTCTGTTCAGTAGTGGGCAAAAGTTAAAGGTAAAAAAAGGTAAAAGTTGGGTTTCTTTCCCTTCCCTGAGAAGGAAACTGGAGTTATTTCAGACATATTCCAAGTTTTAGGAATGTCTCAAAGTTAGCATAAGAGAATGGTATTTCCAGATGAAAATACAGGAGTGTGTGCAGAGCATGTTGTAGGCCTGCTTTACTGGAGGTTCAATCTCTACTGAAAGGACAACATATTTCTGCTGTGCCTTTCCCTCTTCACCCCAAATCAAACTGTGCAGAAGGTAAATCCCAACCTGCACGCCTGTGGGTGTTTTATGCTATTTTCACTCCCAGATAGCCAGAAGAAGAGGGCAGCAATTTGTCACTGCTTGTAAAGCAGAAATGGTAATAGCATCTGGTTTCAAGATAGAGAGGTGAGGTCCTTTCTCTGACTACCGTTGTCCACTGGTATTTCTATTAGATGTAACATGATCTGCAGGTGGCAAATAAGGGAAAAAATTGCACAACAGAAATAAATTCCTACTCATTAAAAATATATTTCAACTGGTAATGTATTTTATGCCTGTCCCTTTCAGCCCTGTTGTGCTTGTTCCCCTGAGTCCCCACCTGTGATATTGGCCACATGAAGAGCTTCCTCAGTGAATTAGTGACTGACTCCTAAATATTGTCTGTCTTTTCCATCGTCGACCTTCAGTCTGGCATGCTGTGAAAGTTGTTCCAAGACTGTTTCACCAGACAGCAAGGCTGGCCTCTTTATATATTCTCTCTCTTCAGCTCCACTGCACTTGGACACATCTTCATTGCAATGATTTCAGTTGGTCTCTTCTCCCAGGTAACAAGTGACAGGACAAGGGGTAATGGCCTGAAGTTGCACCAGTGAAGGTTTAGGTTGGATATTAGGAAGAATTTCTTCACCAAAAGTGTAGTCAGACATTGGAACAGGCTGCCCAGGGCAGTGATGGAGTCACGATCCCTGGAAGTGTTCACAAACCATGTAGATGAGACCCTTAGTGACATGATTTAGTGGTGGCTTTGGCAGTGCTGGGGTAATGGTTGGACTTGATGATCTTAAAGGTCTTTTCCAACCTGGTTGATCCCACATTTCTATGATTTGCCGTCTTGTAGGTCCCAGTGCAGCAAAGCCCTTTGGATGCAGTTATATAATGTCTGTAATTAGTGTGTGGGGCGTGCCTACAAACTGTGATGAGGAGGTGGTGAAAGAAACGCCTGTATTAAAATGTTTTCTTCCAGGGTAGGAATGTTCTGAGTTAAGGAGAGAGGAAAATAAGGGGTTCGGAAGAGCTGAAAGTTTTCATACAATACACGTGTACTTTTTAATCTCTAGAAAGTACCTGTTGAATTTTCCCCCGCCCAGGGATGCTAATTGGGCTTACAATGTGAATCCTTGCTGTACACTTTAGAATCATAGAATGGTTTCGTTTGGAAAGGATGTTAAGGTCATCCAGTTCCAAACCCCTGCCATGGGCAGGGATGCCTTGTACTAGACCATGTTGTGCAAGGCTCTGTCCAGCCTGGCGCTGAACACTGCCAGGGATCCAAATTAACTGAACTTCTAGTAATTTTTGAGGAAAAAAAATAAAAAAATAAAAACAAGCATTGAACTTAAACACCTCAGTGCTTCCGATTTTTTACCTGTGCTGAAAGTATTCAGAAGATGATCTTTATTCCATGTTTGTCCCCATCTAACTGTCCTTCTTCCAAAGTTTCTAACCGATGGGTTTAAACTGAAGCAGCGGAAGTTCAGGTTAGATATAAGGAAGAAGTTCTTTACTCTGAGGTTGGTGAGACACTGGCACAGGTTGCCCAGAGAAAAGAAGGGGTGAATGATCCACCCCTGGCAGTGTTCAAGGCCAGGTTGAACAGAGCCTTGGGTGACATGGTCTAGTGTGAGGTGTCCCTGCCCATGGCAGGGATTTGGAACTAGATGATCTTAAGGTCCTTTCCAACACAAACCATTCTATAATAGCATAGGACACAATTTTGGGTTGCGTGAAGCCAGTGTAAATTTCACTTATTTTGATACTTGCTTATGGGAGAAACACACTTCCTGGAATGGTAGGGCTGCTCACTGAAAATGAAACAGTAACGGCAACAGATTTGTACAAATACTCTATTCTTCTCAGGAGCAAAAAGCTACGGCACAACTAAGAATTTTAGAATAGCTTAAGAAAATTCAAGCTGATTCATAGTTTAATGAGTGAATGCTTAGAGATGATATGAAATGAATCCAGGATGAGGAAAGAAGGCAAACAATATTGATGGATGAGAAGGATCAAAGGCCTTTAGCTTTGAGAGAGGCCTCAAAAATGTACCTTTAAAACAGAAGTGGAGTTTTTTTATATATTCTGGTTGCTCTCTTGAAGTTCGTAAAGTAATTTTGATTGTAGTCTCTATGCTTATCTGTAGTTACGTGTTAATTCATAGCTGATAATAGATTAATGTTTTGTTAGAAGATTAATTTTATAAGCAGAAGAGCCTTGCAAGGTAGCCCCCTGATTAACATTGCAAATAATACTGGAACATCTGCCATCTTTTTTAAATAATTACATCATACAGCACAAGTCAAGGTGCTGTATTCAAGGTCCATTTTAAACTGGCTGTTCTGAAGAATGATGAATCCCTGTTCAAGACGCAAGGCATAGACCTACTCATGTCTAAGCATACAGTTGCCTTGCTCTTGCTGTATGTTGGGGACAGTCTTGCTGTTCCCATTGCCTCATCTCTGTCCTTACCTGGCTCTCTAGGCGTATAAATCAGATGTTCAAACTGGAGGGTGCTGGGGATGGAGAGGAGATGGTCCTATGCATTGCAGGAGACTCTCCTGGCTCTTCTATCATCAACATTGATGGTACAGAATTACCAAATGAGTAACACTTTCTTTGATGGAATTAAATATGAAATTGGAAAAGAAACCATATCTCAAGTATAACAAAGGCTCTCCAGATAAACCATTACACTCTAGAAATCTGATGCTGCTAAAATAAAGGATGTTTTTTGAAAGAGTTCCAGATGGTATTGTTTCCATTCCCCCCACATCCAAAAAGGAGTATCACTTGATTTCAGTTGGTAAAAAATAAGCGTGTACAGCTTGCAAATTCTTGTATATCACCTACCTAGTAACCTCTACACTCAGCATTTAGTTTTTCTCACATGGATCCCAGGATGCAAGAACTTTTCTGTCTTGCAAGTCCACACTCCTCCCACTCGTTCTTTTTGCTTTTTGTGTTGTGGTAGGGTGTAAAAAATAATTGCCTTCTACCAACCCATGGTCTGTTCAGTTGGAAAGTAAAGCAAACAAATGGTAAAGGAACAGAGAAGGAGTGAAGAGTAAATGAGAATAAAAAGCAAGGTTTCCCAGCAGCAAGTGATGTAGAAGCCACACTACTTTAGTCAGCTTTAGTTCTAGGCACAGATTTTTGTTCTGCCATTTGTTTGTTTGTATTTAAATGATCAGATTTTTGTTCTGCAATGCATTAGCTGTTAGGAACGAAACAATACAGGGGCTGTCTGGCGAGAGAGAGGGCTAGTGCAGTCTACTTGGTTCTCTAGTCCTAGCACAGAGCAGAGAGGCATATGGTAACCGTTTTCCAGTTGTCATCTTTCCAAACAGCTCAAAATCTGCTGTGAATATTAAGTTGAATAAGTTTTACTTTGGCTGTAGAGCTGCATCCCAAATCTAATAGCATTCTCACTCTTCCTATTTGGGTCTAGTAATTACTGCATGGACAGTAGCATTGTAGAATGGCCAGACAGAGCCACGCTTGCACAAACTAGGTGTCCAACAGCATTAGACTGCTTCAGGATTGTGTGTGAGGCTGGCAGAGATGGCCTGGGACCTGCAGGAAGACCCTTCCCAAGTGGCAGCAGGAGACATGGGGAATACACAAGGGCATATTGAGTTCACACTGCGTTTGTATATATTTTTACTGCAATGCTGCCAAGCTTGTGTTAAGAATATGCCTTAATATGCCATAATTCGGGTGTCTTAACTCCTAACAGAAGCCTGGTCCAGGTAAAGTTGAAAATGTTCATATAGTCTCTAAAAATGTTTCTGTACAGAAATCAGCACACATATCTATGTTTCTGTTCTTCATTTGTGGCCACCTTTGTGTTTTCACAGAGGTGTCCTGTTTCCACAAAGACACACAAAAAAAATTTTCACAAATCTTCCTTTGTGATGGAAATACTCGTTGCCAGCAGGTGTCTGCACACATTGACTCTGCACACAGACTGACAACCGATGACTTGGAAGTCTACGTCAGTGGGAAAAAAGACCTTTCCCTTGGAAAACTGACCTGAGGTATTTATCTTTGTTTTCATTTATTTGCATGTAGGCAATCTATTAAGAAAGATGTACTTTTTTTTTTTTTTATGTAGGGAGATAGCTTATGAAAGTGGTTTTCACTGAAAGGCAAACATAACAGATCAGAATTAGTTGTAGAGAATGCCTTTAAGAAGGGTCCCTGTCATATTTATTTGGTTCAGAGCATAAAACTTAACAAGGACATTACAACCATTGCCTCTCTGTGCATCTCTCATTACCCTGAGGAGTCTGTAAGTAGCAATGTGGATGCCAGAGAGGGACTCTTCATCGGGGTAATGAGTTTGAAACAGGGGAAATTCAGGTTAGATATAAGGAAGAAGTTCTTTACTGTGAGGGTGGGGAGGCACTGGCACAAGTTGCCCAAAGAAGTAGCGAATGCTCCATCCCTGGCAGTGTTCAAGGCCAGGCTGAACAGGACCTTGGGCAACATGCTCCAGTGTCCTTTCCAATCCAAACTGTTCTGTGATTCTGGGACATGCTCTGATCAGTGCCAGCATGCTTCCTGAGTGCCATCGGCCACATTGCTGCAGGCAGCAATTGCTAGAACATCCCCAGCTTTGCCTGCTCTCCACAGAGTCTGTGGAGGATGCTTTACCTTGAAAGCAGGCCACCTGCAAAAGTCTTCCAGTGGCATGTAAGATTGTGTGTTACCTGTGACTAATGAGAAACATCATCGATGAGCTTCTTCCTGAATAATTTGTTTTCCTTAAAATTCATCCTGTGCCTGAGTCTGAGAGATGTGTGTGCACTTCTGTTGGTGAAGGCCAAATCGAAGAGGCTTGGTGCAGCCAAGCTTGCAGTCTGAGTGAGGCCTGGGACCATGCTTGGCACTGAAACAGTGTATGCTACTGCAGGCAGGTGCTATTCAGCAGGGGGAAGGAGATGATACACATCTTAGAAGGGAAGAAGTGTCAATAACTAGCAGCAGCGTCATGTGCAGTCACTATCTCCCAGTGAAAAGTTGTCCAGTACAAGGGTGTTAATGCCTTTTCTCCATCTTTCAGTAATGCAAATCACTGCAAATACTGTTGAGTCAAATTCTGGCATGTGTTCTAGAGGGAGAAAGCAGAAATGGTTGTTGGAAGGGACAAGTGGGCTGGTGAAGGTTTTGCATGATTAGTTCACAGGACACCAGATGTCAGCAATGAGGCAGAGATACTGAAACCTCTCAGCGCTGCCTGAGGTGGGGAGTAGCACTCCTGATTTTCCACTTTTAAATTGCCAGGATGGATCAGACAGTGTCTGTTTATGACCAGATTAAGAACAGGAGTGAACACAACATTGTGCCTGCTTTGCATATGATGGCCTTTCTACGTATTAGGATTTTATTAGTGACTCATATATAAGCCTTTTTAAATTGTTGTTGTCATATCTAATAGGAAATGTCACTGCTGTATCCAGTAGGTGTGCTTCATCCTGGTTATTCTGAGTTGAAAAAGTTTCATTTGATGTATGCTTCAACCTCTTCTTCCTTCCCTTGTGTCAAAACTAGGGTACACTGCAAATTTCACAGACAGCTTAGTGTGTTCATTCTTTCTAGTGGTATAATGTAGCTGCAGGTGATAATTTGTTTAACCTCTTTGTTAAAAAAAGGGGGGGTTATATACTTACATAGGGGGCTTTATAGCTAGAATGTAACCCATGCAAAACTGCATTTGAACCTTACAGCTGAACATAAAGTGAAGTTAAGATAAAGTGTGCAAAGTGCCAGGAGGGCTACTTCTGTTCTGTTCATATGCGTATGTAAGAATGTATGCACTCTAGTTAAGGAGGTTCTGTTACAGTTATATATATATAGATATAGACATATTTATTTATATAACAATACCTATATATGCTGAAGTCCTAGGACATGGACACTGGCTAAAGAAAAAAATGTTTAGTTTATGATTAAATGATGTGGTTCTTGATGCATCACATGTACAAACTGGCTTTTTGTAAAAGCCCCATCACCTCACAGAAAACCTCTAGCCACATTTACGTATCCCATGGTACACTGGTATTGTCAAGCGCTCTATTTTGCATCAGGTAGGTATCTTCAGAGCAGCATATTTCATTTCCACCATGTCTCTCACGGTTAACATTGAAAATGTTATTGGACAGAATGTTATTTATTGGACAGGCATGAAGAAGCCCAAGATTTGGCTCGTACTGTACTGATTTGAAGAATCTCGTTGGCAGAGAACTTACCATGTCCCCTGAAAACCTTTTTCATTGAGTAGATAAGAAAATCCAGTTTCTGGGTTGAAGTTCAATTTGAACTTCACCTGCTGGCTTCTGTATTTGTAGCTGTGTGCCAGGTTAAATACAGCTTTAGAATTCAACAAATTGTAATTATGTAGGCTGTCATCAAAAGTGTCTTCAGCCACTCTTCAGTAATCTAAAAAGAATTTTCTTACAGGTAATTGTACATTTAATGGTCATCCCTCATCTTAGTTCTTCTGCCTTTTTGTTTTCTACCCAGCTTCTTCAAAATGTGTGCTCTTTGTGAATGGGGATGATTTGACTGTATATACTCATTTTGTGCCTTCATCTTTAGATCCCTTGTCAAGCTCTGAATCTAAGCCTTTTCATCACGTCTTTCTTCCCTGGATACTTAGACATTATACATTAGGCAGGTATAAAAATATCAGATTATAGATGGCATATCTAGTTCTCAGCCTGAAAGACTGGCTGAGTAGTTGTGTCAAAAGTGATTGTTCCTAAAAGTCATCTTACCAGTTTGAGTTATTCCAAAATGCTGCCTTCTTAAAGGACAAGTTGGCTTCGAAACAGCCTCACTCAGAGCTTTATGAAGCCCTTACTCATGGTCATACTTACTCTTAGTCACTTGGGAGATTGTAAATTGAGGTTTTGCAGGGCAGGTTAGTGTCTTGTGCAGAGCTATCAAATTATCTTTCAAATATGGAAACCTGTACTTTGCTGCAGTATGCTTTTTTTCCTCAGCTGTCCTTCCTTTTTTTCTGAGGCAGTCAGAAGATACTAAACTTGCTCTTAAGGACTCTCTGAATCAGATTCTTGTTCACAATACGAAGTAAAAATGCCAAACATTTAAGCTTATGTGATGTTCATACTTTAAATCTGGTAGGTAATATCAGAGGCTCTCATATTTTATCTGCATGGTTTGTCTGAGTATTTTTGCCATTTTATTGAATTGCCCTATCAAGGGAGTATTATTTATGTGATATAATCCTCATTCGGTTACTGTTTATTAAATGAAAGGAATGTGTCAGGCAGTCAGTTCTTAAGGGGTCTGGAATCTGGATTGTAATTGAATCCATTCCCTCTCAGCTAATTTATGTACTCTGATGAGAAAGAAGTGTAATACAATTTGTTCAAAGAAAATGGAGAATGTTCACTCTATGGAACCATACCAGAAAAGTTCTCTGAAGGAAGAACCACTGCAGAAGGGGAAGTTGGGCTCCCTTCTGTCTGATCAGCCTACTGAAAGAGGGTGAAATTAACGTCTTGCAGTAGAGTTGTACTGTTTCAATTTTATGTGAGCTCCTGCCTTGTGTTTTCATTAGCTTTCTGTGGCAGTATGCTAGACGTGGTGGTTTTGAAATGTACACTGTAGCCTTTCATCCTCATGCTTGGCTTGTTGTTGATGGGGTTTCATTTCATCTTACTAGTTGTGCACATTCTTCTCTAAAACAGAGGCAGGGAAGGAGCCATTTGCTGTAGAACAGGGGTCCTAGATTTTCCCCTGAACTAAGGGGCTGAAATCACTGGCTTGGAAGCAGTAAAACTCCCTTGGTTTTGGCCTTGGCATGCATCAGTCTGAGCAGGGGAGTTCCAACATTCAGTGTTTGTGGTGATGCACCTGATCTGCAACAGAAGGGCATCATGACACATGGGTATTTTCAGATACAGTATGTTGTAAATTGGCAAGAACCATCCCATCAGGTTCTGCCCTTCTCCTCTTGTAGTTCAGCTGTGGTCTGTTCTGGCTGCAAGTAGGCGCAGCACTTGGCAGTCATTCAGTAACTGGGGTTGGAATTCCCTCCCATTTTATTGTCTGGTATATTCTAAGATACCATGTGTTAATCTGTAAAGACCTGTAGGCCAAATTGTGACCAGCAATATGCTCCCAAGCATGGAGCATGAGGCAACTTCTCCCTTTCCTGCTGTATCCCACAGACCTGCAAGCAGTTTACAGAGGAGCCCTCCTTCTACCCCACTTTCCTAGGCAAGAGCTGAGAGGACTACAAGTCCAAACTTCATTTCAGGACAAAGGTAGGAACATCCTGAGTTTCTAAAGTGTAATCTCCAACCTTGGAAAGGATTAGGCAGACTCCACCCCCTCACTTGCAGGGATTACCATGCTGCTAGTAATACTACAGTGTAAAAGAATCCAGGGTTGAGAAAAAAAAATCATAGAATCACAGAATGGTTTGGGTTACAAAGGACCATAAGATCATCCAGTTCCAACCCCCTGCCATGGGCAGGGACGCCTCACATCAGACCATGTTGCCCAGGGCTCTGTCCAACCTGGCCTTGAAAACTGCCAGTGATGGAGCATTCACCACTTCTCTGGGCAGCCTGTTCCAGTGCCTTGACACCCTCACAAGCTTCTCAACATCCCAATTTCATAAGGACTTTGCCATGGCTAGTAGAGTAGGTTTCATTGGATCTCTTTGAAAAGAGATGCTGGTTTCAAGCAGTTTGACAAGTGCACTGCTAAACTGTCTTTGGTTACAACAGTGTTCTGTGTATGTTGACCAATATCCACATAATACCAAGCCAGTTGCTGCTGAGACTTTGGCACAGTGGGAGGTGAAGGGTGTGAAACCAGGGAACCCAGATGAGAAGATGCCAGTGAAGGCTGGTGTTGCCCCAGGCATGTTGGCTGGAGTCCCTCTCTAGCCATATTGTGGGGCAAATGTCCTTGCTGTTTATCTGTGACTCCAGAGTCCTTCCTTGTATAATGGTATTCATAGAATCATAGAATGGTTTGGGTTAAGATCATCTAGTTCCAACCCCTTGCCGTGGGGGTTGCCATTCATCATATATGAGCCTTAGTGTCCTATTCACAGACAGAAAGGCCCAAGTGTGGAAGATTTTCTGTACCTCTGATACTGTTGCTTTCAATGGTATTTACAGCTTAGTCACCTGCTAGCTTCCTACTTATGCACGTTGCTTTCTCATGTGGGGCATCCAGGATTTCTTGTCGTAGTCTTCAAATCTTTTGGAGATGAAGTGAAGCCATGTGCTGACAGGAGGAGAAGGTCTGCAGAATCCAGGGGATTGTTCTTCACCACCACTTAGGTGTGCAGGGCAATGGAGAGTGAGGGCAGGTAGAGAGAAGAGTACATTTAGACTTGACGTTTGCATGTGTGAGGAGAAAATTCCATTGCTGCCAACTTAGTAAATGTTTCATTTGGAGATGTATGATTCCACATCCGGCTTGTGTCTAAATACAGCAAATATTACTTTAATTTCTGTCTCTCCTTTTTTTTTTTTTTTTTCAATTCAGACTTCAATCTTGTAAGAAAGATAAAGTCTTTTAAGAGAAAAGATTGGCTTTTAACATACTAACTGTATGCTTTTGAAACAGAGAAATGGAAACTACAAAATGCTAAAATCTTAGGAGAGGAAAAATTGTAACGTAAGGAAAAGGCTATTTTGTGCTCATTGTCAGTGCAGTTGAACTATCACTGGAAAGAACAAACGAGAACAGTAGGAAAAGCCTCTCAGAAAATAGAAATTGGCCGGGCACTTGTCTAGAATGTGATTTGGATTAAGGCTTCTGTATGCAATCTGAGAATCATAAATGATTCACGGGTGTTTACGTGTGAAGACAGTGTTATGATGCACAGACAGATGCATTCAGCAGTGGGACCTAAATGCAACGGCTGTTTTTCCTCTTGCTAATTGCCTGAAAATAAAGGGAACAGTTTTGCAGTGTTTTCCTGAACATTCACGCATTCCAAGGGAGCTCTGCAGGCCACAAGATCAAATCCTATACATCCTGCTTCACCAGATAGCCACGTAGTTTCCTACCAGCCTCAGTTCTCGCTTAATGTGGACCAGAAATGATACTGACTTTATCTCTGCAATGCTGACAGTAGATCTGTGCCAGTGCTGTCAGGCTGGTTTTTATCAAGCTCTTTTGAATCATCCTGTTGTTTATGTTAGAGCTGTCAGTACACGTGCTGCAAACCCAGCAGCGTCTCACGCGTGGAGGATGTGCTGAATACTCGCAAGCTGCAGTGTTAAAGGCCCCTTTAATGGCTTCCTGGTATGGCTGCATTGTCATTAATAATATGAGAAACGAGAACAGCTAATGGGTGAGGTCCCAAACATGGGACCTACTTAGGCATTGCCTTCACTACTTCTGTATTCAGAGAAATGCTTAAAGCCTATGTTTACATGCTTTTCCATGCCAGGGAACTGAATAAGGACCCTAGATTGGGACATTAATTACAGTATGTATCTGCACTCAAAATGATAAGAAGAATGTAAGTTAAAACACAGTGCACCATGAAGGAACGAGTTTGTGAAGCATGGAGGGAGAGGCATCGAGGCAGCACAGAGCTAAATGCAGCATGGCCATGTACTGTGCACCCTCAACACATCTGCTCTGACTCAGCAAGCAGAATTTCAGCTGCCATTGTAGTGGCCAACCTGGGTGTTGTTCATTAGTAATGGACATCAGAGGAAGATTTGTACTGAAGCTATAGTGTCCCTGTAGCTCTAGGTTTGTACTGAAGCTTTGTACTTGTCTGGGTTTAAACCCGGTCAGCCATAAATCAGAACCATGTAGCTCGCTCTCTCACTCCCCCCTTTAGTCCCTGCCCAGCTCCCAGAGGGATGGAGAGGAGAATCGAAAAGAATGCAACTCCCACGGGTTGAGATAAGAACAGTTTGGTAACTAAGGTATAACACAAATCACTACTGCTACCACCAATAATAATAATGATAAAGGAAATAACAAGGGAAGAGAA
>JANHGB010016437.1:0-10070 GCA_026283785.1 Coracopsis vasa
GCAGAGCATGAGACTCAGAAAGTCCTTGGTCAGAGTAAACATTACTGAGCAACAACTAAAAACATCAGTGTTATCAGTGCTGTTCCCAGTCTGAAAGTCAAAACCACAGCACTGCACCAGCTACTGAGATGGAGAAAAATGACTGCTACTGCTAAACCCAGGACAGATACCTACACAGAGGTTGTGTTCTGTGCAATCTGTGCTATGTAGTAGCCACTACCCAGGGTTTGTTCAAATTAAAATAAAACGTAAGGAGATTTTCTTGTAGTGGAAAGATCTCTATTAATGGATGAATGGCAGAACATATTTCAACAGCAAAGCAATTTCAAGGAGCTTTTAATAAGAACATGTTAGAAGACCCTGATGATTCTCCAGGCTTTTTAGAAAATTTGAAAAGCATAAAAACAGCATTAAAAGTACATTTGATACTAAAAAGCAATCTGGCAAGAGAAGTAAGGCCTTGTATACAAATTCTGAGCTTGCGTTGGAAGTACCAGCTCAGCAAATAACCCATAATATAATTGCTTTTCAGCAAGATCAAGGAAATTAAGCTGTCAAGTTGTTCGAATAGAGCATACTGGGAGTATGAAACAGGTACAGTAACTGGTATTAATGTGCTGGCTTACAGTAAAACCAAAATGTGGCAAATTTAAAAGTTTTTAATTTTGATACATCAGAGCCTTTTCATCCCTATGTGAGTTGCCTCATCATATGTAACAATTGCATTTTAAACCCAGAAAACAGGTTTGAAGTTTAAGTTTTCATTCTCTTTTGTCTTGTTTCTTTTATTAGTAATGTTGTTAGTAAACAAATGCTATACACAAAGTTCAGAATTAGTTTGGTTCAAAACTTGTTTAAAAAAAACCACAAACACAACAAAACTGTTGCAGATAGGAGCAGTTATTGGACAAGTACTAAGTTTTGACAAATTACTAGTATATCACAAATGTACAAATACTGATTACCAGCCTGGCTTATGCCTCAATTTCAGAACCAAAAAATGGAAGGGAAGCTTGTAAAGCGGGGAGAGGGGAGAAGTTTCATCTTTCTTTTTTGGAAAGTCTTGGTCGCTCAAATTTAAGGGATTCTCCTGATGGCTCTTGAGAAAGCTTCTTGGTGTTTTATAAAGATTCATCTGCTCCTTTGCCGCCTCAGACTGTGTGTGTATGTGAAAAGAAATCACAGCTACAGATTGCAAGGAATGGCAGTGGGACTAGGAAAACAAGCATAGACAAACTTGGTGGCAGAAGCAAATACAGATTAGGGAAAAAAAAATGGGTAGATAAAAAGGTTAATTTTGGAATCGCCACATATACTTAAAATGTGTCAGGAAATTTGACAGAAGTTTATGCCTGGGTGCTACTGCATTTTTTCTTTTCTATGCTTAGTTTTCATTACATTAATGTTTCTACTAAACATTGGTTTAGTAAAACCACTCTTAGACAGTGGTTATTCCTGAGGTGGCAATTTTATTTGTAATGTGAATGTAAAATATGTTTATTTAGCTTGATGATAAAATGTCCAACCAACATACTGGCAACAGGGAGACCAGCTGCCACATGAATTATCCGCTCTTCTTCTGGGAAAAGCAAAGCTATTCTATGACCAGTGGAGAAGTCTGAAAAGATTTATCTCCATTTCAATGAGTGGTTCTCAGTCTTGAAATGGCAGTCTCAAATTTAAGCAAGGATCTTGCAGAGTGTGAGTATTTTATATAACTTTCATTAATGGGTTTCTTTCTTCAAATTGGGAATCCAGAGAATTGTATCAACAGTACAGGAAGCAGTACGAATGAAAGACAAATATTAAAAGCAAAAAGGATTATTTTGTGTTTCTCTTTTCTAACAGAGATTACTTTCTAAGAAAAATGGGTTTATGTGCTTTCAAAATGCTTAAGAAATAAAATGCTGTCCAGCCAGTGATTGTCATGTACAGTACCACATATTCAGGGAAAATATACAAATATAACTAGAAGTAAGGGAATAGCATAAATGTGTTAGAGGAAAAACACAAATTTCCCCCGTACTTTGATCTGCAGTAGGCTGGCAGTGTTCAAGGCCAGACTGGGCGGAGTCTTGGGTGACATGTTTTAATGTGAGGTGTCCCTGCCCATGGCAGGGGGTTGGAACTGGATGATCTTAAAGTCCTTTCCAATCCTAACTATTCTGTGATTCACTTCCACTTGCCCAATCCTATCGTAAACCTAGAGACTTTCAGCGCCTGCACTATGGAAAAATTATTTGCTTAAAGTTAGTGGTATAGCATGATCTGATTTGAATGGATGTTTAGTTTTAAAGCAGTCTTGTCTTCAGTACTATCTTCATGATTCCTGTTCTCACTTGATTTTGAAAGACTAATCCTGGTGTCTAAGGACTTGTTTCTGGCCTTTGACAGCAGTAAAAGAAAGAGTAAGGAAATATCCTACTTTTTTTGTGTGTTTCCTACTTGGAAGCACAAAGGCCACTACAGAGATGCTAAATCAAAGCCAATACTGGATGTCAGAAAGTACAAGGAGTCAGTGGAGCCACAGTTCAAGCTGCTTGCCCTGTGCATTAGCCAGCAGTGATTCTGAATGTTGTTTCCAAAGAGGCAATGTGCACTGCCTGTCTTTTTACTGTCACTGGGAATTTCTGAACCAATAGCTTCAAAAGCATTTGTCAAAAGGTTAGAGGTCTTCAAGATATACAGTGTCCAGAATTCCATGAAAGCAGTAGTGGCAAGATTATTGTAATAACTCTCAATAGTGGGGAAAAAGAAAGATCTGTATTCTATTTGAAAGCAGCTAGCCCACTGGTCAATACATATATACCAGCTAGAAAGTCAGCTCCTGTCTAACTGTGGTATGTGTTCTACATCTGGTCCAGTGGGTGTTTCATGGGAGGGATATGGGATTTTTTGTGCTGGAGGGAAGAGATCTAGTGAGTAAGAAAGTCAAATCTATAGGAAGACAATTAGTTTTGCTAATTGCCAAAGAAATCTTGTTTAAATCTTTAGTGAATTGGAGCACTCTGGAAAATTGTATTTGGATGTGTCCTTAATAGAATAGTAGAGACATAATTTAATCTGGAGGGAACCTCCAGAAGTCATCTAATCCAAGTACCTCCTTCAAATATGTGTGACTGGGTCAGGTTGCTCAGGATCATGTTCAGTGAAGTCCTGAACACCTCTAAGGACAGAGATCCCACAACCTTTCTGACTACACTGGTCCAGTATTTAACCACCCTCATAGTTTAAACAACAAAAAAACCCTACTCTCTTTTTTCCTAATATAATCAGATTTTGCCACATTTCAACTTGTCTATTGCCTCTGTCCTGTCACTGCATACTCCTCAGAAGAGTCTGGTTCCATCTTCTCTGCATCCTCTGATCATTCGTTTTCCAGGCTGAACAGGTCCAGCCCTCTTGGCATCTCCTTGTACATTACATACTCCAGCCCCCGACCAGCTCAGTGGCCTGCCACTGGTTCTACTCCGGCATGTCAATATTTTTATGGTACCGGGGGGCCTCAAATAGGATCAAGATGTGGCCTCATAGAAGCAGAAGGGAAGAAAGCAGGCTCCCTTTACTAAACCAGCAGGCTGCACCGTTATTGACAGAGCCCAGGCTTTGCTGCATGGACAGACTGCTGGCCCACATTCGACTTGTACACTAGGGACTCAGGTATTTTTTTTCCTCATTAAGGTGCTGTGTGTTAGGGCAGAACTTAACTGTAAATTCTCACAATGAAAAAGTAACACGTTCTGTTTCTTACACAGGAAATAATAACAAATGCTAGTCAGTTTTGTTTGTTTTTTCCTGTTTAATTTGGTGAAGAAGAGCTTGAGCAGATTTTATTTCTCCTTTTTAATTTTACACATTTGACTTGTTTTAATTAGATTTCTGATAAATTTCATCCTATCAATTTATTGGTAGAACATACTTTGTAGTCTAGAAAAATCATCTGCAGGCATGTGAGAGAAATTTGCTTTTTTCTTATGTTCCCCCACCCTAACCCCGTGTGGATTTAAGAGCATTATGAGAGGTTCTGGTTTAGATCACAGAAGCAGTAAATTACTTTTAAGCTCATGCTGGACACTAGTTTGTTATTTAACCTTAAAAACACATACTTTATTTGCTTAAGGAAATTGGGAAATATTTCAAGTGAAATCATGTTCTGTGTCTGATTATTCTTTCTCATTATCACCAGCTGGGTAGCTTCTTTAATTTACTTCTGAATCTCTTTGGAAATCTCTTCTAACAGTAATGCTTTACCTTATATGTATTTAAAAACAAGTGCTGACCAGAGAGCAGCTTATGGCTGACAGAGTGTCAGCCTTACCTGCAACACCTCCCTCACCTTTTTCATATGCTTTAAACAACAAGATGAGAAGTAAGCACACTACGGAGCAATTGAAACGTGAAAGGAATCCCAATGTAGTTACAATGTGTATAATTCAGTTTGGAAAAAAATGAAGTAAATATGTTAAGTAAAATATGTAAGTAAAACCAACAAAAGGAATGTTTTGTGTACTTTCCAGCTGCATTTTCCAGTAATAACACAGTTTATGCAATCTTTTAATCATGATATATACAGTTAGAAGGCTAATTAGCATTCACTTTTCTTGTAACAGGGGTTATTGGCATTTAAGTCTAAGTCTGTTGGTATTACTTGAGGTTTACTCCAAACATTGAAACTCTTCCTGAATTACAAAAATGAAGGGTTGGATGGGGCTTGAATGTTTGCTTATCTAAGCCCCTGCATAGATGCAGAACCTGAGTATTGGTTTTCAACAATACTCAGTAAGTGGGTTGACATCATCTCTTTTGTTGCTTTAGTTCTTGTATAGATGGATTTTCCTTTATTTTCGTGCCTTCCAGATAGTTGGCAGGAATCTTTCCCTGCAAATTGAGTCTATGTCTTCATGCCCTCTAAGAGAGGATAGGGAGAATTAACCAACTGTTCCGACAACTTTGTGTATTGGAAACCTATGATCTGTCTAGAAAGCAATTGTTTGATGAGACACAAAAATCCAGGTTTTCTTTAACCTTTTCCTGTAAGTCATACATTTTGACCTATATGAACTTCTGAAAGCTTCTTCCTTTGTGGGTTTACGTTTATGTTTAGATAGAGTTACGTGTTCTTCAGGGAATACCACATACCTCACATAGAATAAGTGTCTGCTCTGTGTTGGTCAAAGGCTGTTAGAATTACGGGATTTTTGCGTATTTTGCTGCTTATTGTAGAAGACAGTCAGCAAGCCATAAATAAAGAATATTAAGAACTGATTCAGTCCTCTTTCCTTTACTTTGAGAATACTGGTCGCTTCAGTAATTGTGTCTTTAGTGGTGCAAATGTCAGCCTAGTGCATTTCAAATTTCTTGTTTAAATAGAAACTAGCATTTGTTCCAGCATGCTCAATTCCAGACTTTAATTGCCTGATTATGAAGTATACTGCTTGTGTAGCATGGACATGTATCCACAAGTATTTTGCCTATTTTTTTTTTAACCTGCAAGTTGTAGAGTAACTTTCACCAATTTTTATTTCAGTTGTCTTGTTCTATTGGTCTTGGTTTTAGTGGCTTCAGATTGCTCTTTCCTTCTCTTCTTGGAGGAGAATGTTTTATCAAACAATGCAAGTCCTATGTTTGCACTCTTTGTAACAAGAATGCGTACTCTGTTATAGCCAGTTGTGGGAAACTTTACAAATGTTGACAGGAAGCAAATAATTTCTGCAAAAAGATCCCAGCATCTAGTGTTTCAGAGTATCTCAGTAAGTCCAATTCATTTGCCTTCATGGCACCACTGCCTTCAGACAACATACCCCAAACCATCTGGTTCACAGTGCTCTGCACCATAGGGTGCCTGTGCCTGAGCCTGTCTTTTCCAGGCTAACTATGTTTTTAATATATTAGTTTTGATTTTTTGAATCCTTTAACTTGTCACATATGCATATGAGTCTTCATAGAAGACTTTGGGTTTTTTCAAGGAGCTTTTCTGACTCCCTGTAAAATGAATACGTATTCATTCCAACAGAAATTTATCAGGGTTTTTTTGTTTGTTTTTTTTTTTAATATATATTACAGACAAACAGCTTCATACAATTATAGCAGCATGTCATTCCCCCAAGGTTCTTGTTTCTTTAGCTTTTCTCTGTCCATAAAGTAGTATGTCTAAATATGCTTTTTGCTGTGGTGGTGAGGATTGGTTTTTTTCTGTATACAGGTGACAATTTTGTGTAATATTAGTTAGAGTAAAATCCCTGTTTTTCAGTTGTTCCATAAACTTACTTTCTTTCTTTCTTACTATGAGCTTATACCTTATACATATCTATACCTCTGTATAGTTCTAGATTTCTGGTTTGGATTCAGTTCCACATTAGAACCATCACTCAGGTTACCAGTATAATAGTGTGAACTGTAGAATGAGTGATGTATTGGTCGTCAAAAGATAGTACGTCAAATTGACCCGTCCAGAAGCCAAGCTGTGAATCTGATTGCCCACAATCTACCTTTGGTTGTTGTAGATGACATTATAAATATACCGTATCCAGTAGCACATTGTTTATAATGGATGGTTGGTACTTACATGGCATCATAGAAAATAACTGAATTACCATTGTGTGTGATATCTCACAATTGTCTGTACTCTTTACAAGTACTGTGCCCTCTAAGTGTTCATTCAGCTAAGTTGATTAAACTGCAAGCATCAAATTTGTTAGGTCCTATTTTAAATTACAGAAGCCTGTTGGAATAACAGGATTTATTGTTAATGTCTGAGTTCTGTTTAGGGACTTTTAATCAAAATGAGCTGTTCTCTTTTATACTTAGAGGTTCTAAGCAGTAAATAAGCAAAAGCACAGTTACAGTTAACACAGTCGTGAGTTCACATACAATTTATGACCTCAAAGTAGAAAAGGAAGTATTTTCTGAAATGTTCTTATCTTTGTACCTCCTCATAAAAGCAGAATGCTGGTAAATTTAACGCATCTTTTTTTTTTTACCGGGGCTGAAATTTTACTAGCAATGTGCTGTCTCATCACGTTAGGGAGATGTTCATAGTAACTTGAATGTGAATATACAATGTGCATTAAACGTTGTTCACATTGAGAAAGGGAAAAACCTAACACCATTCTATATGAGATTCTGCAGTTATTGTATGCTATAGTCTATAGCCAGGGCTGTCACAGGTAGAAGTTTACAAACATTTTGTAGGCTGCTTCATATTTTAGCAAAACATTTTAGGATATTTCTTCTATAAAATATATAGTGCTAAATCAGTCTACTTTTAACTCCAAATCTCACAAGTTTTTAGACAGTATTTCTTTAAAGATCTCCTGACAGCTTCCTTTATCCTGTCACCCACTTGTCTTCTGTTGCAGCACATGTTTCTCATAAACCCTGTCTATTCTGTTACGGGTTTTCTGGTTTGTCACCAGGTTTTCTTTCTGTATGTGTTTGTAAGGTGGGTTTTCATAGCACTTTAATTTTTTTAAAGAATGAGTTAGTTCGCAGAGATGAAACAGATGGCCTGATTTGAACCATTGGTCTCTAAAAGGCTTGTGGCGAGTGTTTGGCAGTCAGTCACTTGCTACCCAAACCAAACTGCAAAGTCGTTTTCCTCTTTGATGGAAAAAGGTAGTGTTATAATTTCCTACAGAAACAATCTTTAGTTTTATTTTATTGATGTTTGAAAAATAGCTGATTAAATAGATATCATCTCAGCTGTATGTTTCAAAGAGTGAAAACTCTGTAAGCATGGCTTTCTATAGATAACACATTTCATACTGAAGTTCTGTTTCAGTAAATACTAAGTTTTTAAGTTATATTCCAAGTATGACTTAAGTGTGAAATGGCACATTTTACTGGTAGTTGGTTGAGACCTGGAAGTTAGGTTGAATGCAGGATATTTCACCAATGGAATCATAGCAAATGGGTTTATAGGCACTTTTTTTTTTTTTTTGAAGAGCATTGCTGGCAAAAATAAGCAGTGCTCTCTCATGTGGTTTTCATTAAAATAGCTAAGTAATTTTCTAGCAGTGCTTTACAGCTTTTGAAATAACTGCCAGAAACACAAATAGCCAAGTTTAGACTGTGGCTGTGATAACAGCAAAATCAAAGATGTCTGTGGAGTTATGGTATTGGTTCCAAAGTCCCTTTATCTTGTGGTTTTGAGGATGTTTTGGAAAGCTTGTGGCATTTGTGTTCTGAATTTGAGATAGAAAACGTATACTAGATTATGGAGTGTAAAAATTATGGTATTTATTTTTCATGGGCAACATCTAAAACATTATATCTGAGGGAAAATATTGTCTATCTAATTCATTTTACTTTCATCTAAAACTAGGTTGAAGGGTGATTACTCTGTTCGTCAAGAAATAGTTGATGTTTTGTTGCAAAGTAAAATACGGCACATGTCAAATATCACAAAGACTGCATTTTAGAAGGCTTCATAGTAACCTTTGTTAGTTTCTTGTCCCAAATTCAATTTCAGTATAATTAAGAATATATCTTTTGCACAATGATTTTACAGGGGGAAAGTGAAGAACTGGAAAGTAGAGATGTGCTTGCTATTGCTATGAATTCATAGCAATTGGTAATGAAAATAGTTACCTTTTACATTTTGATTATTATTAAAATATAGTGAATGCTGAAGCTACAGCTCTAAATCTGTATTTTAATTGTTTTCTAAAATTAATATACTAGTGATGAATTCTTAAAACTCTTGACAGTCCATTATGAGTAATCAGTCATTTTTCCTAATGAGAGACTCTAAAACAATGATAATACTCAAAACCAGAAACTTGTCACACCAAAGAATTGGTGGCACTGTTCAATAGTGTCTAGTATTTATTCTCCTCAGTAAAAAGACTTCCTCTTCTAATGTTGCAGGGTTCAACTAGAAAGCAGAATAGATAAATGGTAACCTGTTCTGGGGGAAAAAAGAGTTAATAGGAGCTCAATGAAACCAGCAACTTCGAGAAATTATAAACATGGTGATTATAGACAGTATAGACAATTTTTACATCCTTTTTTAATACTGGCTATTTTTGATCACAAGATGCAGCTGGCTGGATAATTTATTTCATGGAGGATCTACAAAAATAAAGTTTGTAACAAAGCCTCATCATTTGAATTTCCTCATTGAATGAATTATATATGAAATAGTTGAAAAATATTTGAAATGTCTTTTGAATCGTAGTAAATATTTTGGTTTAATCTTATCTTTCAAAGGTCTAGAACACAAAACCAAAATGTTTTAAAATGTTAAATAAGAAGACATGGTAATAGGAAAAGGTAAATTATTTTATAGGAAAAATTGCAAGTAGAATGTTTTTGACAGGCTCTGAGTGCATTTTTTTCCTCTTTGAAATGTTTTTCTTTGAAACTGACTCATTTTGTGTTTTGGGTGGGATGGGGTTTTTTTTTGTTTGTATTGGTGGTGTGTGGCTGCACTGTTTAATACAGCTTTTCAGTTGCTTCTGACTCTTTCTTTATTTCTGTCCTAGTAGATAGACAAGACTGGCCTTTAGTAAATTAGATATAAATGACTGTTAGCATGTGACCTTCCCTGTTTGTTTGAGTTGAAGGAGTGTCATGTTGCACCACTTGGTCCTTTCCTGGTTATGCTTCACTGGGTCTCTGTCATGGTGCAGATCTGCAGGTCTTGAAGTGTGAAACTGGAAAGGAAGGAGCCAAGCTGTACTCAGAATTTCACTTCATTAAACATATCCATACCCTTCTCTGCAATGCCTCCCAAATGTTTTTAAGCAATCCTCAGAGTTACTGCCTGCTGTTTATTCTTCTCTGCTGCTGCTTCCCTGTGTGTGCTCTCCCTGGGTGTCACTAATTTTGGAATTGAAGGGAGTCTGGTAACACAAGGAACTGGATATAATGTGTGGCTGGGGGAGATGGGAATCTGCAGTGATAACCCTTCAGAGTGGTGGATGACTTGAATAATGTCAGTCTGGAGGTGCAGTACTCAATGTAAGCATCGATTGTAAGCCTATAGAAATGTAAGTAAGGAAGCAACAGACTATAGTATAGGTAGGAGCTTGAGGCTAAGGACTAGGGTCAGTCCTGTGTATATGTGA
>JANHGB010016438.1:0-47969 GCA_026283785.1 Coracopsis vasa
CATTTGAAAATTGGGATGAATGCAGTCTTGTACTTAACAGTCTCTTTCTCACTCTTTCTTTCTCTCTCTCCCTTTTTAACATATGTGCGTAACAGGCATTCGCCAAAAGTGGTGAAAGCAGCATCTCAGGTCCTCAATAGTATGTGGCAGTACAGAGACCTGAGAAGTCTCTACAAGAAGGTAAGGCTTGGGTTTTTTCTAGATTTATCATCTTTCATATGGTTGCCCAAAAACTTCTGATCAGATGATTTATGTGAGTGAAAATTCACCTAGAGCTTAAAGTTTCAGATACTTGGAGTTATGATTCAGTATACTTGGAGCCTCATTTCTACTTTTAACATAGAAATACCTTTTGAAAATACATGTGGTGATGAAAAGGGGATGTGAATTTGTTTTTCAAAATAATTCATACAAAAATTGCTGGATCTGACAGCCCTGGAGAGTGAAGTCATAGAACAAACCTGTGCAAGCTCTCCTGCTGAAGCTTTCCTTCTTACACCGTGCCACCCTGTCCTGAGAAGATTACCAGACTTCCAGCCCTTCAGCTCCAAAATTTCCTCATGAGATTGTAAACAAGAGTATCTGAATAATGGTGCTTAGGGACCAATTACATGTGGAGCTGGGCTGAAACTTGATAGCTTCACTTCCAATCAGCTGGCATACAGTAGCATCATATACTTGGTTTTCAGACAGTCTATGGAGTCTTCAGTACCATACTGTTCCCACGGTCCCACTAACCTCTTAAAAATGAATTGCAATATGATAATACGATCCTGTGAAATAACATCCTATATAGCTTTTAAAACATCGGTGTCTGCTTAGTAAATGATAACATTTAAAGTAATTCTTGCTGAAGATTTCCAGACTGAATTACATTCCATGTGAATATCAGCCTTCAGATTTAGTTCTCAAAGGTCTTCTTGCTACATGGAATTTCGCAGCTTAACTAATTGATATATGTACTTGTAATCTTAGCAAAGAGAGCTAAGACTTTCTGTGGCACAAAAGTTCAGGTCCTAGTTAAGGCATAAGAATAGTGAAGTAGGGAAGGTTTACAGTGGCATGATCTGGGTTGTATGTATTTTGCACAAGAAAAGAACTTAATTACATGAAACTTACGCACCAAATCTGAAAGCTGACCTTCTGTTTAAAATGCTGTTCTTTTGCATGCCTCAGCCCTGCTTTTGTCAAGTCTGAGGAGTAAGGAAGATGATTATTGAGTCTCTCCCATTGTTCACTTCCAGTATTTTTAGTCATCCTTGGCAGCCCTAGGGATACCATATGCGATGATGTTCCAAGTAACAGCCTGGTACTCAATTGTCCCATTAAGAAGTGAGAACAAACATGAGCTAGAGTAGTCTTCTCTTGATGGAAGGCAGTAACACACTGGAAGTGCGCATAGCCCAACTTCTGTGCATGTGGGTGGCTGCACTGTAGAGGCTGAACTTCATTGCACCATAATCTCTCAGAGATTCTGACAATGTCTGGCTCATTTCCAGCCTTCTGTCTGTCTATATACATGCTGTGATGGAAAATCAGTTTCTGGGGTTGCTCCGCACATAAGGTAATCTATATGCTGTATGGTTTCTGAGTATACATACTGCTACATAAAGGACATTCTGTTGGCTGCCAACGTGAATGCCTGGTAATGTACTTACATACTAAGCATGCTTTGGTACTCAGTACCTTTCATGCTTAAAAGAACATTTCCTGCAACCACAAATACATACTTGTGCTATGGAAAATAGGGTCAGCTAGCCTTTGAGGTAGTTTTCCAGGAATCTCATAGCAGACACTGACTATATTCTCATGAAGTATTTTATTGATCTCTATACTGGCTAGTTCCTACAAGCTTCACAAATTCTTAAAATGAAGGTCAGTCTCTGCTAAATATTTTTATCCTCATTACATATGCTGCATGCTCCTGTTTTTTAGAAGGCATACAGTAATCTTTATAAAGTTATAATATTTATTAAACTTGCCTACAGTAGGCTGACTACTATGCTGGCTGTCTGAGTGTCACCACTGTTGGGGAAACAATGTTTTTATGAAAGGAAAATGATAAAAGTTTGCGTTAATCTATGTAATACAAAGATACTTGGTCAATGCAATCTTTATTTTGTCCCATTAAAATACATACGCTAGTAAAAACATGTGAACATACATTTGACAGTATAATATGATCGTCACTTTGCACCTGCACAGCCTTTTTTGACGTGCAGGTAAATCCCACTGCATAACCATCAGCAATTTCTTCCTGTATACTAAAGTATCTATACAATTACTTTCAAAGAATTGGTGGCCTACAGAGAGGCACAATTCTGTATTGTAACACAAGGAAGTTGCAAGCATCACATCACACTTAAGAAAAAGCAGCAGCACTTACCTGACTGTTTGAGAAACAGTGTAACCAAGTAGTTTGAGTTGTGTATTTTAGAGCTACATGTTTACAGTACAGTAAGTAAGGAGAGGTAAAAAGAAGTATTATCATTTGTATTAATGGGGAAAGAAGGCAATATGTTTACTGCAGATACAGCAGTAGTCAGTATATTTAGTCCAACTATGACTGCATCAGCAAAAACCATGAAAACCTCTTTCACTGCCTAATTTTGCTCAACAGAAGAGGAATCATCCCATAACTGGCAGAATATAAACTGCACTGACAGAAAGTTCATCCAGAGTTGGGGATTGGTGTGGTTACCTAAGGACATGCCACACCTGTGGAGGACCAGAAGCCATGAAGTGCACAGGCATCAATTCCCTCTTGAAGCAATCCCTGATAAATTCCTGGCTGGGAAGTTAAGTGTAGGAGTCAGAAACTAGTCCTCTATCTGATACCAATAGCAGGGCTGCCCTAAGCAGGCTATGTGCAATAAAAGCTTCCTTCAAGCCTCCAGTCCCATCATGGGTGAGCAAGCTCTTCAGCTGTAACATTAATATGCCTATGTAATGAAACCTAAATGAAGCTGCTTCTAAGGACAATGTCAGAATCAGCTGTGGCATAAAAAATAGCCCAAATTTCAGGGATTTCAGGCTGCCAGCTTCAGCTGTGTTGCTTAAGAAGAATAGTAGTGTTCACAAATTTCTTTGTGCCCCTCAGTGTCTGACAGACATTGACTGTTTTTCTGGGCCATTAAAAGCCAAAAAGTGCAGCAGCAACTGCAGTGACTCAGTTAACTTCATTGAGCAAATCAAGCAGTATGCCCTGTCTGAAGGTCGTAGTGCAACTGTCTAAGAATCCAAGCAGTATTTTGACAACACAGAATTTTAAAGTCCTGTCCATCTCTTTTATCCTGAAAAATGCAAAATTATTCCACAAGTCAGTGAGATGGGAAGCACAGAAAATTAAATCTAGTAAGTCAGGTTACGCTAGAGAGATGTTTCTGCAAAAAGAGTTTCAGGCTAGCCCACGTACTGTGTTTAAACAGAAAGGCAGAGCAGGTGGACAGAATAAACCTTGCGAGCAATGTAGCTTTGACAGTCCAAAGCCCAGAGTTCTGGTACCCAGAAGCATCTCTGCAATGGGCTTGATCCTGCTTCCAATGAAAGCAATGAGAAGGCCCTATTGATTTCAGAGGTCTTTTCTGTAAGGTACCAAAAGCAAGAGCTGAAGCTTTTGCAGTCAGTTGAATTTACCGGGGAGACAGGCTAACTAATCTGCAGCATCCAGTGTGTCTTGGGATTCCCAAGATCCTATAAAAAATAAGGATTGAAGGTTTATATATGGCTTTCAGTTTGCCGAAGCGGGAACATTGTGTCCATTTATTAACAGCTACTACAAGAGGAGTTGCACTCTTTGAACTGTTGTCTCTCTTGTCAGATAGGGTTTTATTCTCTGAAAAGCATGCACAGGTAGAGACTGCAGCTTTTTTGGCTTAGGAGAATAATGGATAGATTTCTAACTTCCCACAGCCTGAGCTGCATGCTCAAGGAGGAGGACGTATTGGCTTTGTTGTCTCAGTTTTCACTTGGAAAGCTTTGTAAGCCCTCAATGCCTTATGTACAGTGTTTGCAGAGCTGTGTTACACACACCTTATACCCTCTGCTGACAGGTTCTATCCAGTGTAGTAGGATTTCCAGTTCAACTGTGCTGTGGTTTTCGTGGGACACTTAGACATGTTAGGTTGGGCTGGCATGGAGAAGGCACAGAAAGTAAACAGTCAGCATTCAGATCCATGAGTGAGGTGACAGTGTTTACAGTTCTTTATAGGCTGGGGCTTTGGGAGAAAGAGAGATTATTTTTGTCCCTGCTATGGTTAATTTGACACTATCCTAACACAGTCCAACAAGGAAAAGTTGTAAAATGCATAAAGGTTTCTGGTCCTAAAATTGTAGGAAAAAAACCCACCTTGACAGTCCAAGAGGAAGCAACAAATTTGGTCTTGAAATGAAGGAGTTGCCATCCATCCCAGAAGTTTTACTTGCAGGGAAGAGTTCACAGGAAATACTGCTCAGTGTTCCGAGCAATAGCTGAAACAGAAATCTAATCTCAAAAAAATCCCATGAAGAGGAAAATAAGGTTCAGCTTCAGTCCTATATAGACAACATTTAGATTATTTAAGTGTGATTCATTTCTAGGTACTGCTAAAGCTTAGCAAGTAAAAAAATGAGGTGATCATCACAGGTTTTCATCAGTAGATGAAATGTTGTCTCCCAAAGAGTGACTTTAATGTCATGTTATTTTCAAACGTCTTTGTTCTCTACAAATAAGGCTTATATTTTCATAAATTTATCCATCTCTGTTTTCTGAAGTCTATTCTGAAATACTTAAAATCTGATTTTCAAAAGTGCTGAATGGTCACATGCTCTATAGCCCTGCGGGTGGCTCAGCACTTGAGAAGAACTAGGTAGAGGAGCTATTCTGTTTGTCCCTGTGCTTCAGACTCACAGTATACCCTTCTTCAAGTATCTTGGTACCCTGTATAGCCAGCAGGAGAATTAAGTGCTGCTTACAGCCTCGAGAGAGAGGTCCTGTCCCATTTATGTTTGACCACCTAAGCAAGGTGAAAGGAGCTACTATGGTGATTCTTTAAGGATGCCTATTTCCATGTCAGGAGCACTGGACCCCACTCCAGTCTCTAGGGAGTTAGCTGGCTGAAGATTCAGGTACACCTTGGAAAATACAGGTGTGACTGTAAGAGAACAGATTTCCATTAGCTGGTAAACTCTTACCTATGTCAATATTCCAGACAATAACCAACTACTCTTAAACACAGATAGCTTGTTAAATTGCATGAGGAAATTTGAGCAAAAGGGTTGTGTTAAATGAATGTAACATGAAAAAAAATTCTTATAAAAAAAAGCTTCAATTAGCATTAAATGTGTATAATATTAAAGAGCTGGAGGAGCTGTCAAGAAGAATGTTTTCTATTAATTGGTTTGGTTTGCATAATCACTTAGGCTCCAACAAAATACGTTTACATTCTGTCATTATGTTTGCTCTTACACCATCTTCCAGTATATAAGTAGAGATCACAATGAATTTGTAGAAATTATTTTTCTTCCCCATTTATTATCGTAGGTTTCTGTTCTGCATGGAATAGTATAAATGTTTGTCCTATTCACCTGCCATATGAATAAGAATACAACCAATTATTTGAAACTAGAAAGGCTGTTTAAGTTGGCCATGCTTCAGCATGTAGTGTGCCATTTACAGCAGGGATGCTATTGCGATAGACGTTTAATGAAGTCAGAGTAGTCACTCTGAAGATGGGCTTGTCTGTCATTGGCTGGAAAAAATACTTAGAATTGCCTGAAGCCTCAGAAGCAGTTAAGCCAGTCCTGATCTAGAAAAGGACTCTCTTTTCATGTGACTTTCGGAATAATAAAATGATGACTCTGCGAAAAGATCCTTTATGGCTAAATGTTCCATGAAAATTGACAGCAATAAACTTCAAAACTCTAGTCAAGGAGGTTTAGAATCTAAAGTAATTTCTTAAGCAAAATATAAATACCCTTTAAAAATGTTAATTACACAGTGCTATCATGTAGACTTGGAATATGCATCATTTGGGTTTTCTTCAGGTAAGGTTATAGTCAGTCAGATGTCCCCCCAAAAAGATGATAGTTTAGGGTGAAATTAGCTAGTGAAAATGTCTGTGCAGAACTTAAACCCTACATTAAGGATCTAAATTCCAAATCCATAATGTAATAATTCCTCAAAAAAGTGTCTTGACTTGAAGGAACTGTTCATGTGCTCAAATTGTTTGTGAGAATCTGTCTTTTGCAGTGCTGATCTTTCAGCAGGGCTTGATTTACTTCATACAACTGGCAAGACACTTTTTCAGATTAATATGTCACCCTTTTATAAAAGGGATGGATTAATTCAAGGTAAATTCCCCACTGTAATAGAAAGCTAGATTATCATTATAGAGAAGGCATTGTCTAGAGCCCATTTTTATATTAACTATGAAAATGCAAATACCTGATTAATAAATGATTGACTGATTGATTGATTTATGGCAGTGGGCGGCCCCAAGCTTCAGTGTGGCTGATGACAGAGGATTTTCACCAACCCACCACTCTGGGTCATGGCACGCTCAGCATACTCTCTCCCAGAGCCAAGAAACCAGAATCTATTCCCCAACCCAGGTATTCTGGCTGTCAGCTGACCAGTGTTGAATTGTTATGTTTCATCCATACTGAGATTTGTACCCAAACAAGTTCTACAGAAGACATTTGAATCAAAAGGAACAAAGTCTTACTAAAGAATGTACTTTTAAATTATACCGTAGATTATTGCTTCACTGAGGAGAGCAGCCCCATTCGTTTCAGCTGTGTGAGGAAGATGTGCAGAGTTTTACTGTCTCTGAGAACAGCATATACCAGAGAGGGGGACAAGTTCATTACATTCAGTTCCCTGACAAGCTTTCTAGCATTTCAGTAATCTCTTTTTTGATTGCCTGAACCTTTCAAACAGAAAGGCAGTTATTGGTAAGCACTATGTTGCAATAGCAGGTTAAATTTATCAAGTACTTTGCTTACCTTTTCTGGCTTAATGACATCTGTAAGAAAGAAGCAATAGCTGCATATTTCAGTAAAAGGATCCCGGGTAAATTAGGAAAAATCAGTGTGTCCATGAGTAAATTAAATTCTTAAAATGCTAATTTTCAAAACATCTATTAATAAGAACAGTAGAGATTTCCTCAGACATAAGTACAGTTGATGAGAATTAGCACAACTGAGCACTGTTTAATTTTCAGTACTAAAATTCCATATCCTTAACCAAGTACAGTCTTTTGGTTTGCTCCCCCTATATTTTTTTTCATAATAAAATGTGACTCTGTGTCATTATTGCAAAAAACCAAAATACCTTCTACATATGCACAGCATTCAAGTAAATTCTTGGGTAAACCTTTTAGTATATTTATATATATGTCTGTGTATTATTTCTGTTAAAATATTTAGAGAAAATAGGAATTTACACATTTTTGCTGGTCACAAAGGACATAGTAGTTATGCTATTTTTGGAGGGTTTTTTCTACTAATTTTGCCTGGAAAAGGGAAGACATCAGAGGAGATCTTATTTCAATACTTTAGACATAAATATCTGTCAAGGTTAGCATAAATCCCTTTAATCTTTAGCTAACGGGAATATGATACTTAAAATGTGCAGCATTTCACCATCTGATATATGACATTGCTTAGTTTAGTTAATCAAGAATTAAGCAAATTCCTAAATTGATTTTAAATAAAGGAAATGTGGAAATTTGCTGTGGAATTACGATATTCAAGCCTTTCTAAAGCATCATCTGAGTAATTTTAGGAGATGCAGATTCAATAACCAAAAAGTGAAAAAAATTATCATCTTCAAATATATACTTCAATTTTTCAGTTCTGTTTCAGTTTTTCTTGCCTCTAAACATGTTATTTGCATTTAAGCGAGCATTTTAAATGTGGCTTTTTATTAGACAGCAGTCTTATTAAATACTTAATCATGAAATCGTCATTGGCTTCGGTACTGGAAAAAAAGTTGGAATTTCTGATTTTTCTGTGTGTATGTTGAGTTAGTATTAATGCTATATTTTATGCTGTATATTAGTTTCCAGTGTTCATACAAGATATGTTTACCTATGCACATGCAAATATGAAGTATTTCTTCATTAAAGCAAAGGCATATTTTCTGTTCTGCAGGAAATAACAGCTAGTAGCTGCAGACCAAAGAAAAATCTGTTGATCTGTTGATCTGGAATTTAGATTTTCTTTTTACCTCAATGCTGCTTTTTTCACCATAGTTAGCAGTAGACAGCATCACTGTATAAACTTACCATTTAACTTACTTCCTCTTTTGATTGTGTATGCCTTCCCAGGATTGTTTTTTCAAGAATCATACAAAACTTTCCCAAATAAATCTGAACATTTGTGGCTCTTTCTTTGCCAGTTGTCTGCTTAAATAGTATCCTCTTTGTCTATCTGCCTATCATGACTGAATCATGAAGCCTTAAGAGGAAATAGTGCAAATAAATTTAGCTGAGCTGTACAGGTAAAACCTGGCATATGCCGAAGCATTCAGAAGTATTCACACATGGAAAAAGTGGTGTATAAACTGCACTTGACTTTTTAAAAGAAAAGGGTGAGGGAGGGGAAAGAAATTCTCAGCATTTGGCAAAACACAAATCTATTCAGTGTCTTCACCTACCGGTGTTATCATTATAAATCATTTAGCTAGTTTTTAAGAAGAACAATTAAGAAAAAAAAAAGGGGGACAAAAATGTATCTAAAATACTAAAAAATGCTAAGTCAAAATGTTATTTTGATTTTATTTTAATGCAAATAATTATAATGTCAGTTGTGCAGTCGAATAGGTCATGTTCTGATTTTCCTAGGTTATCCATCATATGAAGTAATATCTTTCCTAGTTCCTTCTCAGCCCCCTTTGAGTTTAACAGTATCAGACAATACTATGAAGAGAAGGGATTGCCATTATGTTGTTGCAATGTTTTTTATATTTTACTTGGCCTAAAGAGGACAGAAAATCTTTTGGGATTCAAAATATTGATGTTCTTCCCTGTATGGCAGTGACAACACATATTGGAGTATCTAAATTTGTGTTTCTGCAACAATTATTAGAGGGAGATGTTTTCAAATGTTCTATGCTTCTGAATTCCATCCTTTACTGTATAATAGACTTCATTTATTTTGAACATTTTGCATTTTACGTAGTTAAATTGTTTGTGATACTCTCAAAGGTTTATTTACTAAGCAATATCACCTGCCATTCCTTTAGTTGTGTTTCAGTTATTTCAGTATTTATATGTTTCTTTCTAATATCTTTTCTGTGTTTACTATGGTATTTAAAATATTAGCAGTAGTCTAAAATACAGTCTCTGATGAACTGAAGACTCAATACTGATGATAGTATTTTCATGAAAACAGTCCTGTGTAGCTGAAGCCAAACCTTGCCCATACTTACACTGTTTTGGTGTGGGCTTTCTTACTGAATGGTATCCAAAAAAATCAGATATGATGACTAAGCACAATTAAAGCCAAAGTAACGGCTTGCTTTTTGGTTTTGGCTTTTGACTTTGTTTTGTTGGTTTTTTTTTTCCACTCCTTGCAAATACTTGTATGGTTGTGGAATGACAGACCTGCACTTTTGCTAGTAAATACGTATATCTGCTTACATGTATACACAAATGGGGGGATGTATGTAAAACAGCACAGCATGAACGTAGAAGATGCTGCCTTTCAGCATGATGTCTGAACAAAGAGAGCTTTGGAACACATAAAGGAATAAACCTTAATAGCTTGAGCTATGAGCTTAGAAAATTATCTGCAGCTGTGTTTGACTGTTGCTTTTCCCGTAGGGGCCTTAAAGGCATAATAGTACTTTAATACTGAGCATTGTAGCAAGTGGTAATTCAGCAACCAAACTTAGCAGTTACTCTTCTAAATTATCAATAGCAAGTGCATGGAAGCTGACACCATTCTCATCCAAAACCTGCTAGAGCTAAACTCAAGAGGTGCTAAACGAATAAGAAAAGAATGAAAGTTTGTCCAAACAGTTCTCTAGAATGACCCATACATGTATGTGATGCTAAGGCATCTTCAGGATTGAGTCTCATGGTAAACTCTAGATGACTTATGTGGGAATGACTAGGTATTGTTCACTTGAAAACACAAGTCTATTTTTAAGGTTACTAAGTACAGATTTATAAGAAAGACATTTAATCTCCTAGTTGCGTAAAGTCTGTCTCCAGAGTACTCTACCCTTTGAACTTCTCTGAAGAAAAGAAAACTTAAAATGCAGCCCAGGAGTCATTATCTTTGACTTGGAACCTTCTGAAGGGAATTGTGTAACTGAAGTTTCTGAAATATCCTTAGACAAACAGAATCTGGAGGGTTATGCATAAGTGGAAAATCACATCTGCAGAATTTTTCTTTTAAAAAATACAGTTCCTCAGAAGAAGATTGGATTTTAATACTTGAATACAAAGGAGATAGTAAGAAAATTAACTGCATGTCTTTTAGGACATTTTTAGTCCACTTAAATAATGTATTAAATATTTTTAAGCTATAAATAACATTAATTAATAACAATCAGAATTTAGCTGGATTCAGATGTACAATACTGAAAAGAATCCAAAAGTTTTTCTAAAGACTTTAAAGTCTTTTAAAGATACATGTTAGGAGAACCCATTTTTAATTTCTGTCAATCTTTTTCTCCAAAATCCATTCAAGGAATATGACTTCTTACATTCAGAACAAAATACGATTTTTAATTAACTTGTATGCTTAAATGTTTGCGTATCTAGGTTGTAGACACAGATAAAAGCATGTGTGAGGAAAGAGTATAGGTGAGAAACTCAGTTTCTCCCCACAAACCTTAACGGGTATGTTGGATGGCGCTTACAGTTTTGTAAATGAGTAAGATCAATAGAACTTCTACTAGTAGTAACAGCATATACAAGCAGTGCAGAGGGGGTGGAAATCAGATTGAATTTATTACTATAGCAATCAAAGCATATTTTCTTTTCAGAGGTAAATAGTCTAGCTCTGATGGTCTGACATGTAACACTGGGCATCTGTTGCTGTACTTATGCTATCATCATCCTCCTTCTTCTGGGTCCTGTAAGGAGGTTAAAAGTGTTTGTTTAATGTGGCCAGTACATGTAAATTCAGTCAAAGTTCAGTGAAATAGTAAACTGTTGCATCAATATCCTACTTTAGGTCATGAAGAACATTCTTTAATATTCTACATGATCTTATAATGGGAGGGGAAAAATATTGCTGTGAAGTTATCGTGGTTGTCCTTCTTGTTTCTTCCCTCTTCTTGTGCTAAAACTGCTAACAGAATTCAAAAATGGCCTAAATACGTCTGCTGTTTCAGTCTTGGAAGAAAGGAACCCTGTATTTTGAAAGGAGTCTCTTTTGTAGTATGTGTGCTTTGTTCTGAGGTTTTTTACTTCATTTGCTAGCTGATACAGTATGACTTGATAAAAGATCTATAGCTTCTTCTTCCTAAGGAGGTAGAAATGAAGA
The DNA here is from genome assembly GCA_026283785.1 of Coracopsis vasa. NCBI lineage: Eukaryota > Metazoa > Chordata > Aves > Psittaciformes > Psittacidae > Coracopsis > Coracopsis vasa. The sequence continues at coordinate 11,482 of JANHGB010016438.1, forward strand.
GTTTCACTGGCAGTTTCTAAATTGTTTGTGTTACTTTTAATGTAACGCAGTGCTTTTACAGAAAGTTGTGGTTCCCCTAGAGAGCTGTAGGCTTTGGTCCAGTAGTGTGTTCCTGTTTGAGTTAACGATACTAAAGCTCTTCTCATTATTAATGTCTAAGTGTTGATAATGAAACTACATGTTCAAAGCAGCAGTTCCTTAAAACTAATACAGCTGAGCAGTAAGCAGTCAGATATCTTAATTCTTTAGTTTAAGAGTATTCATGCAAGAGCTTTTGACCTAAACCCAAGAACAGCATGAGTTTATCTAGTGAATTTTCCAAAGGGGCACAGATTCCCTTTTTGTCAGGCAGCTACATATTTGAGTAAAATATGTATGGTTTTCAGCCACAGTGCCATGCTTCAGGAAGCAGAAAGTCCTGAGGGCTCTTGAACACAGTCAGTATAAGCAATCCTACCGTGTTTTTCACCAGAAGAGACAATAGTGCATGTTTTATTCTGATAGTGATCTTTTTTAATGTTTTATGCCCACAGGAACAATAGAAGAGTTGCATTTGGTTAATGCTGACCCTGAGCATAAAGTAGTATTTGTCCTGCCCTTGAGATTTTGTGGGCAAGAGGCAGAGTTTGCATTTCTAGGGCATAAATACCTTAAGATAGATGAAATTGCATTACTGGAATGAAAACGACAATGCAAGTCAAAAATGATTGTAAACACTTTTCTTGGATGCAGGCTTTTTTGTGCATGCAAGATACAAACAAAAATAGTTATTTGTGATTCTAACAATTTAAGTTATAGCTTACATACCTTATGCAGGGGAAAACAGAAAAACAGAAATTCTAGCTAAAGGGCCAAATACTATCTTCATTTCCTCTCAACTACATTAAAAGAATCTTATTTCTGTTTAAGAGGCAAAGAGATGCTTTGAAAAATGAATTTAGTTCATTTTATTGCAGTGTTTTGAAAGGTTTATTATTTAGCTGCATATAACCTCAGCAAAATGAATAATGAACTCTGCCATATCTGAAGTCTTGTCCTTCATGCTTTGCCTCACATACGATTCCCTTTTGTTATAGCTACTTTATTCATCAGATTAGGCCTTGTCATCTTTGCAACTTGCACAACAGGAAATCAATAATTAATTACGGATAGGTAAAGTAATGCCTCAGTGATTCCCTGATACATCCCACTATTGCGCTATGTAAAACAATCAGGGATAGCTACCTAGCTGTTTCTCGCTTGAACAGATTTGGCAAGTAATTAACGTATCTCTCCCTTATCATGTGTCTCTTCATAGCTAAAATCAAGAGATGGGATGTAAAATTACGGTAGACAATACGTGATTAGAAAATGGTAACAGTGCACACACAAAAAAAGGCACTTGAAAAAGAGAAAACCGGTCGAGTCTATCTGGTTATTTTGAAAGGAAAAGATTGGGTGGTACTCTCAGAAGAATACACCTCAGGCTCTGTGGTGACAGGAGAAAAAAAGGGAGAGAAAATATTCTAGATGATTTTGGGGTGGAATGCTGACAATAGGAGAATAATAGCTTTGCTTTCAGAGAAGCTGAGATGGAGGCTGGGAGGAACGTGTTTCGTTTCAAAAAGAATGAGTTTAACCACTGATTCTGAAAATGTCACTTTAAAGAGCCTACAGAAAACTTAATTATCTTCATCCAGTGTCAGACAGTTTTCCTGTGCTTAATATCTGTCTGTTTAGGAGCCCTTCTTTAAGCCTAATGCTGCCCTAAATATGTATTTCTGTCTTAGCTTCTTAAGCAATTGAACTTCTGCTGTGTCTGGCATGCAGAAACAGTCACTTATAAATAAAAGGCATTTGTACCTTGAAATTCAGAGTAAAAAGGAGAGAAGTGCTGAGGTGAAGCCCACTGCACGTCATACGAAAGGAGACTGAAGCAGGGCATGCGTGTATCACACAGCCACACTGCTGGGGAGCAGTGAGGCACCCCCCCACACACAGCGTCAGGCACTGAGGCAAGGGGCTGAGAGCCCCTGAGAGAGGCGGCTACTCCAGTGGGAGCTCTGCCACACAGCTGACTTGGTCCTCCCCTGCCCAGCCCAGCCACTTCTGCTCTTTGCCTTGGCTCAGGGGATGGCACTGCTCCTGTGGTGCTCTCAGCAGGGTCTCCATCCTCTCCCCTGAGTTATGTCTGTGCAAGGGAGGAGTGTGTGGCCTTCCTCCCAGGCTCACAGAGCAGCAGGTGTCATACTCCAAACATGACCTGTAACCAGTAACTAACTGGCAGCATCATCATCAGAAGGCATGGAAAGCAAACAGTATTTTTCTTTAGCCAGTTTGGCTGAGTGGACATACTGTAAGCAACTTCTGCACTTTTATCCAAATTATTATATCCCCTAAACTTGAATAATATCTCTGGTTTAAGTCATTTTCCAGCTTTCATAAACTGGAAAAGAGACTATAAACATAAAGACAAAAATCCTCAAATTAAGATTACCTTCAGTGATCCGTATTCTTCGCTTTGTTTTTGAGGGACTGGCTCATAACTCTTTGGGAGAGGAGGAGAAATGGGACAGTTGGAGTCAGCAACTCTTTGTCTTTTAAAGCCACTAAAATGACTGCAGATTTCCAGTTGCAGACTTAATACAGGATTCATTCGAAGGATTTAACCCAAACAGCAACTGCTAACATGTAAGCTGGGAGAACGACAGGATCTTCCAGTCTCAATCCCTGCTCCTCTCTTCAGAAACGTATCTTGAGTTACCACTTTGGAAGCAAAAGATAAAATCTTAGGAGTAAAAATATCAATATACTGCTTAATAACTGTTTGCAGCTTAGATGGTAGGAGTAAAAAGCCATCAGTGAAGTAATCTATTCAAAATGCATCATAAAGCAGATCAATGCCCAGCTATTCTCTGCTGGTTTTGAGTTTTCCTGGAAACAATGCAAGCAAATCCAGAAAGGACAATTGTTCCAGGCATCATTTACTGATAATAGGATTTGGCACTGTAAATTCAAAGAAAAAATTAAAGAATACCTTTATTTTTTAAATTAGATAGTTTATCTAAAACTATTTTATTGATTTTTCAACAGTGTTTCTAGAGTTGCTGAAGTTGTAAGCATTTAGTTGAAATCACTCTTCCAAAGTCAGAACACTTCAAGTAGAAAGGCTGGGGCTTTTTTAGAGAACCACCATCTCTCCATCTCCTTTAGCAGCTGACATTTCCTTGTCAGCTACTTTGGCACTCAGGGAGCAGTCCTACTAGCATACTCGATATTCAGGTGTATTGGTGGGGGGTAGTTAGCTGCTGCTGCCGTGGGGCTGGCAGAGGGAGAGAAGTCAGGCTCGGTATCTCTGTTGAGAAGCACTGAGAATTTATTCTTCCTCTTGTATTAAAAGAAAATTATACAATCCCAGCTTGTAAAGCCTAATGACAACTGTGGTTATTGGTGAACATTTAAAGCACATCCATGAGATACATACGTGAATCACCCCAACCTTGTTACCATGTTAGATTTCTCACTGCATTCAAGTCGCGCATGTAACTTTCATATGTCAATGCATGTAGGTAATTTGATCCAGTTCTAATTTCTGTTATGTCTTATTAGCATCGTGACAACAAATTCCCAGTGAAGAATTGCCCAGACCTGTGTAAGTCTGATGAGCCTTGACTTAATTCACATCAGATTTATCTTTTACTCTAGACAGTGTCATACTGGTGCATACCAGTCCAGATGTTTCATTTAACCTGACAGCAGCGCTTCAGCTTGCAAAAGAAGCAACACCAGGAACTCAAAGCAATGTCTGACTGAGTTTCAGAGCAAGTAGATCCTACTTTACGTACTTACAGGCACTTTGTTTTGTTGCTGTATCACCAACTTCTAACACCATGTCTAATTACTCATTCCTGCAGGTGGGTTGCCTATCGCATTTCTACAGCTTATTACCATTACAGCAGCAGTGGTTATCACAATTAATATCCTAGAAATAGTAAAATGCTGGTTTACAGATAAGGAAATAGAATGACAAAACAAGTCTGGTCCTGTGTGCTTCAAGTCATCTGGAAAAAAGTCTATTAAGTCACAAAAGGATCAGACCTGAACCAAGAAGTAGCATGCTGGCGAGTTTGTAAACTTGGGAGAGGCAGGACACAACATTCTCTGTAGTTTCTCAGGTTTTAGCTGTTTCATTATTGGGTTTGTTGCATCGTTTTTGTTTCTTTTCCCTAGTGATATTTCTTTGCCTCCAAGAAGTTGCTCTTTTTCTTCTCGACAATGTTAGGATATCAGTGGCCAGAAGTCAGGGCAGACTATGCTTTTCAGCATTGGAAGATACTCATGTGCATGCAGCCATCGTACGGTTTTGCTGAACAACTCGGTACTTTTTAAGTCAGTATCTTCTTAGCAGCTGATAAGCATAATCAGTCAGTGGGTAGGACTTGTTTTTTTTTTTGTTGATTGGCTATTTGCACATGAGCTGGTGTAGAACTTCTTTTGAACTGAATGTCATCAAGTCATCCAGGCTAGGCACTGCACCAAGGCTGACAATGTTGGTGCTCCATCCCCAACTTTGCCACTCGTTCCTTACCACCTCGTTGTGCCTGGTCCACTCTCTTTCCTCTCATCTGTGAATTCTTCAGGCAGGAGCTCTGGTTCTCTGTGGTCTGAGCATGGTGTCAATTTCCATCAGGGCTTAATTCCATTCAGTCCTCACAGTGTTATTGTTACTGTACAAGTGAGAAAATGGTGTGTCTGATATCATCTACCTCCACAAATCATCTCCTCAGATTGAGGACTCTTCTACCAGAGAGTTCTGAAAATTTGAAATTCTTGCAAATACTATAGAAAACTGCTTTCTTTTTTCCTCTGCATTTTAAATACAAACAGCATAATGTGGAAAACCTAAATTATATTTTTCATACCATACCTGTGCAGTAGACTTTTGGCACAGTAAATTCAGTCACCCTGACAAAATAATTATTTCCCATGGGCCTGAAGAAAATTATTAATTTTCAAAATTATTTAAAATTGAACAGGGAGACAAAAGACCTGTTCACTCCTCAAGCCCAGTAAAAGCTGATTAGTGAGAATACAGTATCATTTTTGTTTTCTACAGTGGTTATCCAACAACTTTCCCACATCTAATCCTTGCAGTTTTCTCAAGAGCATATCACTGTAAACATGTTACTGCCAATCCAGCTTTAATGTTTGGACTTCATGGATTGTAATTGAGAGAGAATACGTTTATCCATTATAGTGACAATACAGAGAAATACCCAGTAGCAGACACCTTGAAAGAGACAATAAGGACATATACTGGTATTTCTGTACTCTTGCTGTTCTGTGCCCTCCTGTAGTGTGCAGTTGCCAGCTATTAATTAATTGTTGCAAGTTAACAAATGCATCCATTCTGTAACAGAACTGCATTGAATTTCTTTCCAATTTGTCAGATCTTTTTGTCTTACTCTTCCTCTCCTAGATCACGTTTATGGCTGGTAAATTGGTTTCTGAAATGCAGTCTCACACACTTTGGTTTTGAGTTAGCTTTCTTCTCTGCAGGACACTGCTATATACTGTACCTTTAAGTACCCAAAATCAATTTAATTAAATTTCATTACAGGCACTAGAGCTGAAACAAACTAATGAAAGCAGCCATCACGTCAGGTGGTATTTATCTCGACATTAAATTGAAAATACTCCCTTTAGGCTCTTAAAAATTAGTTTCAATATTTAACGCTAATAGCTTTTGGAATTGTTGATGGGGATAGTTTTAATAAATTTGTTACAAACTGTTTACCTTTCCACAGGAAAAAGCTTTTTCCTTGTGGCATAAGGGAGCTTAAGATAGATGACTCAAAAGTATTAGGATTTTGAAATACTGTGAGGTCTGGGAGCTGCCCATAATGCTGTTGAAACCATGAAGGTTGTCGTGCAGTGACAGCAATATGCCTTTAGTCAAAAGCAGTGGCAGTCGCCACAATACTGGGGTTAGTTTATTGTTTGCCTGACTTGTTTTACTGAGCTGATCAGGCTTGCAAACGTGAAAGTTTGTAGCAGATTTTATTTGAGGACCTCACTACAGACACTACTTTCGGCAAAGAGAAAAATGAGGAGAAGAGAGGAGGGAGGAGGAGAAGAAAAAACATCTGACGCACAGAAGAACGCTGTAGCCTGCACCTCAGCAACAGCTGGATTTTGCTTCCTCGCTGTTGAGACACCTTGCAGTGCTGTTTCAGAGGAAGCAACATTGACAAAGCATCTGTTGATACTCAGCAGAATAAAACTGGTGCCACGCGCTGTTCCTGTAGAGTTGTTGGACTGTGCAGATAACAGTGGATTTCATCAAATTCCCATCAGAAACAGGGTCCAGGTATTAATGTAAACAATACAGTTGGAATAGACAACAGGAAGAAACATTTAGGGGAAGATCTGGGTCACTTTTTTCTGACCCACATGCCAGGGGTTTATTTGAGGGAAGCGAGAGTGCAAAGGGAGAGTGTACCTGGCCTTGCATGTATCCAGATTCACAAAGCTGAAAGCATTTATGACTTGCACTATGTAAGCATGACTGATGTCTCCTCCTTTTGCAGGCAGGCAGCAAGAAATAGTCTATTCCTTCTCTTTTTATCTGATCTGGAGTCTGCCTTCTTGTTATCTTACTCTTCAGCAGTCTCGTTAAGAAAAAGTAAATTATAAGAAAACTGTAACAGAGTAAATTATAGAGAGACACTTTTCTGGTAAGAATATCTGACCCCAGAGGACGAAGAAGGGAACCGTTTTTCTTCAGCAGGATAAAGGCATGGGCTTCTCACATGTTTGCTACTTCATTTTTATAGTAGAAAAATCACTGTGCAAGTTTTTATTAACAGGAGAAGGAAAAATAATGCTAGGTATGTTATTTACAGTATTGATACTTGGATAAGATTATTGTGCTTAAGCTATTCATTATAGCTATTAGTTCTATAACTAATAGTTCTTGTTTAAAAATATGCATTTTATATATGTACATTATATATATGTACATATATTGAAAACCTTCTAATAATTTCCAGTTTGATTTAAGAATGTAGGGCTTTACATTTGTTGGTGTTCCTTATTGATTCTCCCTCTAGGTTGGAGGATGCAGCTTGTGTAAAAGTAGTGTTGCACATGAGAGGTCGCATATAGAAAATTTTGGTTTAAGCAAGTTGTATTAAAGATTAACTATTTCTTCTTTTGTCTTTTTTTAATTAATTAACTGGTTTTCTTCCTTGTATTTTCTTGTATGACTGTCATGAAATATGAGGTGCAGTTCAGTGAAATGTCTTAAACATTAGTGATCTCTGTGGACAAACACTCACTCTAGGGAAAGTCATTACTACTGTGAAAGCGACAGCCCAGACTTTTCACTTCTTATTTCTTCTGAAATTACAACTGAGATACATGCATGTTTATACAAATGTCCTATGTGAGGAGTACAGACATTCAGAGTCTGTAGTTAGGTGTCACCTCTGTCTATCTATATATTTCCCTCTACATCAACTATGAGTATCTTCTTCCTGTTGTGTCACACTCTTGCTGAGTTCTTTTTCCTGAAAGTTTAGTGGAATGGGGATATTCAAGCCATTTTCTGTTGCAGTTCTGAGAGCCGTGTGGCCATGGTTTCTGTAGAGAGAGACAGAGTCAGACAGATGCCTTGGGCAAAGGCAAAGGATGGGAGGGAGTGGAGTTCAAGACTGGATGTCTGGAGTAGCCTGAGGGGAGCGGGCGATATTCTTTACCACCCCAATGGAGAAATATTTTTCTATAAGCAAGAGGAAAATTGGATTTTGGTAATATTTTATTGGTTTTATTTTTATACAGCATTTCACTGCAAAAATTTTGTTTACTGCTGTGCCAGGCACCTGACTCGATTTTCACTGAGCCCAACAAAAAGTTAGCATTTTTAAAAGGCTTATGCCTTTAGTGTGAGACCGGGAAAACTCTGTGTTACTGATTTAGATTTAACATTAAGCAGTTATGAAGACAGTTAAAATCTGTCAGTACTTGAAGACATTTGAAACACTGTTCAAGATGAGGTTGAATGTGGCTTTGAGCAACCTTGTCTAGCGGAAGGTGTCCCTGCCCATTGCAGGGGGTTGGAACTAGATGATCTTTAAGGTCCCTTCCAACCCAAACCATTCTGTGATTCTATGATTCTAAGAAGAGCAGTAGCAAAAGTCAGTTTATTCTCTCATGATACTTTCAAACTATTCTCAATATCCTTTTAAAAACTTAAATTACGTTATTTTGGATTATCGCATTATACTATGGTATGGGAATAAAACATGAACAAATTAAAATATCATCTTTTATTTCTGAGCTAGCTGTTTCTAGTATTTGTTTTTCTTTCTTTTGTTGGGTTTTTTTTGATACATCACCATTACCACAGCTTTAAGTAGAAGGAATAGGATTCCTTTCTGTACATCTTGGGAAAAAATGCAATGAGAAGAATGCACTGGTTCTTTTTCCCTCACATGTGAATAAATGTGCAGTTAATATAACTGTCCCCATCTACTTACTCCAAAACTTCCTTATAAGATAGAAATGATTCAAAACAAAAGCTGGTTTTCACCATGAAAACAAGCACTCTTCTGATTTGGAATTTTCATAGCCAGAATGTCATTTGGAATGTGAAAATAGAGGAATGGAAAAAAACAGAGCTATTGAACAAATAGCCTGAAGTGTTGTTCAGTGTTATCATAATCTGAGTGTTTCAGAAATATGTTAGTTTATAGCACTTTCTGCATTTTGATACTTATTATGATATGTCAGTACAGTCAGTATGTCGTATCCTGCACCACTAGTTGCCACCCAGTGGCAGGGAAGAGATAGTAGCCTACTTTCGTGTATGTAGTGAAAACACTAGAGAAAATTACTCTGTACTTAAAATGGGGGCATGTATGGCATTTTCACTGACTACTGTCATAATGTTCAATATTGCAGGATGGATGGTCACAGTATCACTTTGTAGCCTCATCTTCAACAATAGAAAGGGATCGGCAAAGACCGTACTCTTCATCACGCACGCCCTCCATTTCTCCTGTGCGCATGTCTCCTAACAACCGCTCAGGTAAGACCAGGCCTTCAGGACCGAGGTAAAGACAGAGGTAATCCAGCACTGTCGTTTTCCTTCTTTGAGCAATGTCACTGACGTCCAGATTTGTTGTTAACAGTGATGGAAAGGCACAAAATACATTCTTTACTCTTACCTGAATTATCTGTTCAAAAGAGGATGTTTATCTTTTTTTAGTAACACCTTTTAAAGTTTTACATCAGGAAGAATATTCCATAACTTCTTGTTATCAATTCTCATGCATTGTTTTCCTGGTTTGGATTACCTGACTAGATCTCAGAGCAATGGTGTCCATGGAGGAAACGGACATGAGGAAATTTTGTTACTTAATTTTCTAGTTGTTAATGATGACTTAGAAGTCGTCTTAGAACGCTTAGAAGTTGTTGAAGGATCCACATTATTTTTTGTCAGCTTTTATTCTGATTATATGTGTATGCATATATAACTATGCATACACATGTACGGATAAGTTTCACAAAAGATTAACTTCAGGTCTTCGTGTAATGTTGATGGCATATTTACACCAGCTATCATTAGTTCTCTATGATCCATACAATGGATTAATGTAATTATCTCAGTTTACGCTGCAGCGTGAATTAATTTTCTATTCATGAATCTGGGCATTTTTCCCTCAGCTTATTCTAAGGTAGAGCATACCTTGGTTAGATAAAACCATTCCCAAATAAAATCTTTAACGATAAGCAGCCTTTCAATGTGCTTTTCACTACTTGTTCAGTCAAATGCTGTCAATCCATAGGTATACCAAGAATTTAGGATTAAAATTGGCCAAACTGATTATTGCAATGAGCATCATGCCATAGTTTTGTTTTTAAGAAATATCCTTTTTTTAATTACCTAGAAGCTGCATCTTAGTCCTGCAGAACAACCTCTGAGAAATTCGAAAATGTAGCCAGAAGAACAGTGAGAGCTGCTATTCAGTTCTCAAAATCCGTCATTATACAAGTCCATAAAGGGCTCTTGTTCTTTTTTTCCTTCTCCAAAATCTAATTTTGACTGTAAGTACAAGACACTTGAAATGTCTGGCCCCAAGATCTTAGTTCTGTCTCTTTCCAGAACTGTCTCTTCACTTATGTTACTTTGTTGCTTGAAGAATATACTTAGAGAAATCTTGGATGAAATCTTACTGCCATCATCAGTATCATAAGACTGCAAAAGGACTAATATAGTGCTGATTGCTAAAAGAAGAGGAACCCATGTAATTACAGACCAGTCAGCTCAACTTCATTCTAGAAAACTGCTGTAACAAATAATCACAATCTGAGCATCTCAAAGAGCAGGAACACAAGATACTGCTTAACTCTGGGAGTATTTATTTCTACATAGCATAAGTTACTGTCTGACTAGTAGTATCCATATCAAAGCCAAGTTCAGTATGATTTGTTCTCACAAGATGCACCTGAATTCCTACTACAACATACTTAAAGCACTTTATGGAAACAATAGTCAGTAAATGAAATCTACTGTAATCAGTAAGACTTTTTCAGCAAAGAACTTTATAGGCAAGCTAGGGTAACCTGGCAAACAGTCCAGAAAGCGTCATGTGTGGTAAATAAAAAACTGCCTAAAAACCATTCACAAAGAATGGGTATTGTTTATTGGCAAAATGGAGGAATGCTTTACTTGGAGGTTTGCCTGGGTCCCAGTACTCTTCAGTGGCTTCATTAATAGCCCAGATAATATACAAAAGATGCCTATTACCTTTGCAGGTGCTGCAAACCTGGGAGAAACACATGTACCTTAAAGGTCAATGTTGGGATTCAGTGATACTGAGAAATTGGAGATACTGTCCAAAGGGGGAAAAAGATCCAGTCCTTTACAAATAAATTATAAGGAGAATAGCTGGCTAGACAAAAGTTCTTTTAAAATTATTTAGGGATTTTTGTCAGTTGCACACATGAATCAGGAGATGGAGAAATCAGGATATGAAAACCACTGCATGTATTGTAATTGTTTAACTCAAATAAGAGAGACACAAGATGGGGGCAGCGGGAAGAGGTACACACCAAGTATTCAAGCCAGCTGTGAAGAGGGACAGCGTGAACTTTCTCTTCTTTCATAGCAAGCAGCTGGAAATAATGAGCAGCAAGGAGTCACGCTAGACATCAGGGAACATTTCCTAACAGGAGGGAAACAAAGCACTAGAGCAGACTGCTTGGAGCAGTTATGTGATCTCTGTCATTAGAGATCTTTAGTTTTAGATTAAAATCTGTCAAGAAATATTTTGGTATACTGGATCCTACCTTGGGGTAAAGAGTTGAAGTAAATGAACTCACAGTGTCCCATTCATCCCTACGACTTGAAAGTTCTGTCTTCTTCTCTGTGTCCTTTAAGAATAGAGAATCTTGATTCCACTTTTCGGTCTAATATCAAGCAGTGATTTTATATCTGCTTGCAGTAAAAGCTCTGAAAGAGGGCACTTCTGGACTGTAACACTTGCCAGAAAGCAGTTGTTCTCACATGGGAGGAGAGACACAGTTCCCCCAGAGAACAGATATTTTTGTCTGTATTGGTCAATTGTGTTCAAAACACCAGAGTGCTTAAGAGCATTACTGAAGTATGCAAGACAAAATGCATCCCCATGTAAGTAACTTCTTCAAGGCTTGCATTCTGGTTTGTTCCCTATTAGACTTAAGTTGTCATTAGCTGATTTGGTAATTTAATGTCACATTTCTTTACACCTGCTGGATTATCAGCTTTAGAATTACATCACTATAGACAAGCAATTTAGAAGCAATCCCAAATTTTAATGGCCTCATAAGAAAAAACGTTTGTCCTGTATTTGCAAATACAGAGGCCAAGGCCAACAGAGCCAATCTAAGCAGAATTCAGCATCACTTTTGCTTCCCTATTCCTTAACTAAAAAATGTAACATAGTTTAGAGATGCTGAAAGATACAGTTCATGATCAAGCATCACAAATGAGCTTGTGTTTCTTGTGTAGACTTTTCCTTCCTTTTAAGCAAGGACATTGTTACTGCTTTTGAGGTTCTTTTGACACACCAAATACCTGGTTGGAGGTAGGAGAGGGTGTGGAAGTAAGCGCCAGTCTTTAGTTATTTTTGTATGCTGTGCCTTCACAAGGCTCTGGGATGCGCTGCCACTCGCCCTGTACTCCTTCCCCTGCTCTCTACAGCAGCGAAAGTGAGTTGTACCTGCCTACTCCTACATATAGTGAAGTCAGTTTATGTGAAAGCCATTATTTTTTCCTAAGCATCACAGGCTCTAAGTCTTCATAATCAGTGCCAGTGATCACCTTCACATTCTCAAGCACCTGAAAATCAAGTACATACCAATTCTCCTTCTAGCTACCTTGTACTTTCCTTCTCTTAGCCATACCGCAAGTACAGGTGAAGGATTTCATTTTAACAATAGCTTAAAGTAGCAGTTGCTGTTCTAAAGTTCATAGAAATTTAAAGAAAGATAATTATTTAAGTTACCTTTAAGTTTTAGGCATTCTTTGCTATATGTTTTCTAAGAAAAACATGTTTCTTTTCTTCCCATCTCCACTAGAATCCTTTAATTGTTTTGCTTATTTTCAAGACAGAAAGGAAAAAATCATTTTGTATCACTTTTTTTCTACACTGTCGATAGTTAATGGTCTTTTCAACAGAAATAAATCATTTTGAGAAAAAGAAAAAAAAAAAGAAGTGCCTATACCAGAAAATTTTGACAAGTTAAAGAGTTTGGAAAGCAAGTTTTTAATTATTCTAGTTTTTTTGCAATGATCATCTTAGTTGTCAAGTATAAGTGAAAAAAGTAAAACATTCAGAGAGAAAATTATGTTTGGAGTTGATTGTTGCATGAATACATTCGTCCTGTACTTGAAATAACAGCACCTTTTCTTTTCCTCCATAATGGGGTAGTGTTTCTTCAAACAGCTTAATCTTAGTATGCAAACAAGTATACAGTTTACTGAAATGTTTACTCTAGAGTTAAACATTCATATGTTCAGTCATATGTGGCAAGAAAAAACAAATCCGTTTTTGTGATCTAGCAAGTGCCCCAGCCTCACCTCGGGAAATGATCAGCCTAAAAGAAAGAAAAACAGACTATGAATCAACTGGAACAAACGCCACTTACCATGGAAATAAGGGGGAACACACTTCCAGGAAAGACACCATGACAGGTGAGTTTATGCTTGCATTGCATATGTAAAAATCAGCTGTGATAGACCACTGCTTTTATAGGCTTGGCTGGGTTTGCTGAATAAGTACTGGATCCTAATGAATAGAATGGTATGTGAAAATGATTTGTGAAGACCATGTTTCTTCAGAGAAGACTATAAAATCAGATTTATATTTCTTTGTAACTTTACATTTTCATTTCAGAAGGAAGTTGGTAGATCACTTTGAATTAACTAGTGTTGTTTCTGCAAGCATGACAATGGTTTGGGCATGCACCCTAACATCTGTCTTTGACAGGGAATGGCTTTCCAGGGCCAGTTAGCTTAGTCATCCCTAGGAAATTTGGTGGTGGTTGTGAATTCTGTCTGTGTTACTTTCCCAGCTGGGCTGATTTAAATGCAACAATTTTCTCTCTGTGTGTTATAGCATCTATTGCAGGTTTCACTGAAGGCCTCTTCCCGCTGGTGAGCTCATTAACTTGTCAGCGTTTCAGTAATCACAAAATTTTGAGTGCTTTGCCCAGTACTGCACCTCTTAATGAATTCTCTTGAAAAATACATGTTGGTCTCCATCACCATTGCACAGGCTTGTATAACCTTAGCTGAAGGTGTTGTTACACTTATATGGTACTGAGCATCGTGGTGTCCTCTTCTCCAAATGCGACCACAGTGAGGAGTCACTGCACATTCTGAATGGCTGTTACTGTCCCACATGCCCTCTGTAGAAGTCTTACTCAGAGGATGCCAGATTGGGGGGGGCTTCTGGGTTCCTCAGCTCACTGGGGACACCAGGAACATGCTGCCTCAGAATCAAGCCATCAGTACTAGTTTTCAAGACCGTATTCAGGATATGATGGTAGTCATATTGCATCTACTGCGTTATTCACTACTGCATAATCAAAACCTAAAGGCCAGCCTTTGTGTGAAAATGCAATATGGAACATTAATTAGCATGAAAGTGAAAACATGAAGATGAGGAATAACAAGAGCATTTGGAAGCCGCTGAAATTAAGAGTCTCCTGAACAACATCTGCAGAGTACTACGTGAGATTGCAGCAGATTCAGTCAAGGTACTACATTTTATATATCTGTAATATTTTGAGTGTTTTGTAATCATTGCACGAGGTGTTTCTCTAAAGCACTTCAGTGGTCCTTATTTGTGTGATTGTGAAGGACAAGACTGTTTCTTTCAGTACTTTGTCAAGGACCAATGAAGAGGGAATCTCAGGAGTAAGAGCAGAAGGCTGAAAAGGCAGAAAGAGTAGTATTTTGTTCTAGCTGTATCTGCAAATTCAGACTACCAGATTATATCAGAAGGTTCACCCAAAAAGAAGTGTTCCCATATGGAAAACCTGTGTTTACTTGCAGATAGTCTTGTCTTTTGCCACACATTAAAAAAAAAAAAATAGGGTTTTCTTTTTCCCCAACCCTTTTCATTTTGCCTTTTACTGCAGTGCTTTTCTTCTTCCATTCCTATTTCCCTTGTTTCATTTATCTTTAAATATACTTTTTGGAGTGTGAGGTTCGTACTTCCCCTGCAACCTTTGCTCCACTTTGAATTTTGCATCATGTTTTCCTTTAACATCTCCTTGTATTTGTCTGTTCTTATTGATCTTTTGGGTGGGCTTTTAGTAAGGAAACTTGAAAGACTCAGCATCATGCTCAGCTATGGACTATTTTCCCAGCTACTGAGCTCAGTGACAAAAATCAAAACCAAAATCAAGTTGAAAAGGGCAATAATATTTCACAATCACACATGACCATTATACAAATTAATATGGAGTTAACAAATCACTTTCTCTTTCTTTCAGATCACCAAATCTCTGCTCATTTGCTCTAAGTTCAAATTGAGCACCGTTCTAAGAACAAAAGAAAATGACAAAAGGAGTCTTACACGTCAATATTCAACATGAAATTTGTGTAACATATTTGTAACTCACTAAATAATAAATACTTCATTAAAGAATGATATGTGATTTCAGTTGTGAGACGTTTTGGTTTTATTTGAATGGTCTAATATAATTTCATGTAGCAAGTTCATTCCAATCTCTATATTTCATTTTGTGGATCAGACAGTGCTTTGCAGCTAATACATCTGTGGAACCTGTGGGATAAACATTTTTTCAGGTTCCACCTGGTGTATGCATATTTTGAACTGCTGTTGTATTTTGTGCCAAGCTGATGTATCACACAAAGCTTTCTTTGACTTACAGGTTTGCACAGAATGTAAAGCCACAACTGTAGTTCCCATTTATCCATGACTGTCTCCATGTTCTTCTCCAAAGCTCTTCCCAGTTTATAGTTCAGAAATTTTACGATCTCTTGGTTGGGACTGAAATGAAGGTTTTTTGATGGATTTTTGAAATAGAATGTTAGCTGCTTGCCATTGTGGGGAGTTGTTAGGAAACCTGTGGGGTAAAAGGAGAATCTATGAAGTAAACAGGGTGGCTGAAGATAATAACTTATATCGATTTCACAAGGACAACTAAAAAAAAGAGGAACAATATCAAAGTTCTCATTGCCCTCTTCACAGGTTTATGATGTCTTTTATATTTACTGTCCATCTCTTCTCTGTAGAAAATAATACCCAATAATAAAGTTTTATCACCTAAAGTATATTTTTAAGACAAAACCTATTATATTCCTTAAAAACCAAAAAAAAAACAAAAAAAAAAACAAACTGCAGAAACTTTAAGTGCAGGTGATAACATTAATTATGCCATGGTATTTTCCTTCAGAACAGGGAAGATAAGGCTATTGTAGACTGTCATGGGACCCCTACTTTAAAGTTTCTTTTACTTTGTTAGTTCCCTCACTGAAGTAATATGTGCATTGCGGACTGCACCCTGTATCTTCACTTTAACCAGCAGAAGCATCTTCTGATTAATGTATTTTCTTTGGTTTTAAAGAATCAGTCATCTATACTTTTGGTTTTTAAACTTGTTTTTAAATCCGCACATACAGAACACAACCAACCACCATCATCTGTTACAATAGCTGCAGATACTAAGGCTACTCAGTATTACTTTAAGAAACCATAATACACTGTAATCTTTTCTCATACCCTTCCCTCATCTTTCACCATGCAGGAAGGTGGCAGTGGCAGTGACAGGTAATGATCGGTGGTAGCTGAGATTTGTGAGGCATAGAAGCATTTTGCTTTACTGTCTTGAACTAAATTTTAGAAAATGGAGTCCTGCTGCTTATAGCAGAAAAAGCAGGTTACGTGATAGCAGATGAAGACCACTGTATGTCTAGCTGAGTGTTCATTTCTATCAGTCTGTGTGGAGGAGGGAGAAAGGCTAGTCTCTTGCTATTGCAAAGTATCTGTAAATGTGTTCAGAATAAGTACTCGAAAGAACTGAAAGCTGAATGTTAAACCCTGAATCAAGTGACTGGGGTATGTGAGGACAGCTTCGGTCAGGGATACCTTTGTCACCTAAACCACAGCGTGACATAATTTTGAAAGCTGTTGTCAGCTTTGCAGAAAACTGCTGTGGGGAACTGTATGATTTTTTTGTTTAACCAGTATCACCTTGAAAACTGAACAGGGGGGAAAAAGGAAGGTATTTTTCTATAATGTTCTTTATGAAGTACAACCGCAAAATACTGCAGGTTGATCACAGTATTCAATTTAGAACCTTCACAATTTTGCTTTGTAAAAACTGCTGCTTCAGTACTATCACGTACTGATGTTTAGGTACTGCATAAAATACACACACTCTTCACTCCTCAAATCTTTTCATCTGTAGCCGCAATTCTTGCATCTCTGTAAGGAAGTGTGGCTGCTGGAAGATCTCCATCTCTTAGTCCTTGTACCCCTTCCCCTTCTCTTGCCATGTTTTAAAAAAGAACATTATTTCATTAAGGTTTTTTTCTCCCTGTTTGAAAAATTTACTATGATAGTTCGTATACAGTATTAACAGGAAAAATCAGATTCTAACCACACAATATCTGTCCATTCAGCTAGCTCATCCTATCCCTTTTTTCTCTTATATTTGCCCTCTGCTTTTGGACAGCAAGAGTCAACTGCTCACTGAAGCATGGCAGAGCAGGAATGGAGTTCCCAGGGATGCCGCCTACCTGTTCAGAAGCAGGTTACTGGAGGGGGCTGCATGCACTGCTAGCAGCTACATTGCTTGACTTGCATTCCCTCCAGAGGGAATTATCTCAGCCTCCCAGTTAGACTAAGTCAAGACTTCTTGAACTCTTGGCATTCATTTCTGAGTATTTGGTGTGTCATTGGGTTTATTACATGAAGAAAATAATGCTACCTTTTTGATTACTTTTTTTCATTTTAAACTCGTGAATTTGTACTCATCACTGATTTCACATGCAGTGAAAGCAGCAGCACAGACCTTGCAGCTATTTTAATAAGCTGATACTGTCCATTTTCCATTGCAGAATATGTGATCTGGGAGACCTAAAGTCTTCGATCTGGCGTGTGACAGTGTATCAGTGCAAATGTCACAGTAATGAATTGGACAGCTGTGCACCAACTGCAGACTATTTCTAGTTTTATAATAGTCATGGCTGTTTGCTGTTAGTGGCACATATGTACAGTATGCCTTTTTACATACCTGTAAAAAGATGGAAAGGTTATGATGCTCCTTAAAGTCTCTCTGATTGCCTATAGGAACAACATATAAATTAATTAGCATGTGTCCAGTTTGCTATTTTTCATCAGATTCTTCATAAAACCCTCAGATGTTGCGCCTTATACCAGTCTTTTATTCTTGACATCAAACAACCATGAATAGTATTGTCCCGTCTGGTCATGCCCGACTAAAATCTTGCTTGCAGGAAACTTCAACCCTGCTTATCTTGCCATTCATATACATGAAAACAAAATGGTCATAGGAAGTTCTTCCTAGGTTTATGAGATTCCAACACACTGAATATCACTTTCATCTTTTTCAAGAAGTAGCACTTAACAAAATGGTTAGCTGAAATGCTAATTCTGAGAATCTTTGGATCTTGAGAAGAGGAATTTGTATAACCCAGCTTCTTGCACTTTGTGGGGCAAGCAAAAAGCTCAGAAACAGCATAAAAAGATGATATCAATGGGAGATTTGGCAGTTGTACTACTGAGAGTCATGCCATCGTGAGATGCACCATAAATAGCAATGCTGATGGAGACTCCTCTAATACCAAGGACTGTCATCAGGAGGGGGATTTTTTAACTCTAAAGCAGAGGATGCTGCTGGAATAAATAAATGAATAAATAAATAAATGAAAAAACAAACACTGAAATAAGTCTCACACATCACTCAGGTTAGGTGAAAGAATGCAGCCTGAACAGAGAGAACCTCTGCAAATCAAGCTTTCGGCACTAACATCTAAAACAAACTGATCAAGCACTTCTCATTTCCATCTGTTATCACCTAGTAGCACAGAGGTGCAGTTAAGAGTACCTACTTCTGGAAAAGACCATCCAGCATCTGTTACCAGAGTTTGTATTCTTCCCACTTCAAAGAAAGGATCCTGCTGCACTCCTTGGAGACCTCCAGAGCTCTTCTCCATTTCCTATACAAGACTATGCACTGTCTCAGTAACTGCATCCAGGATTTTTTTGCATCCAGTAACTGCAAAAACAAGGTTTTTTCACACCTATTAATGGTTATGAAGTGAAATGTCTTTTTTTTTCCAGCTGTTAGGGCTCATCACCCTACCACATAATCTGTGTCTCTATCCTGTTCCAAGAACATACTTGAGATATTTAAGAACATGACCTGAGATCTGTAAAATAGCAACATGGAGCAGAGAGAAGCAACCATGCTAGCAGGTTGACAAAGGAAGAAAGAGTGGTTCTTCAGTAACTGTGATTCTTCTTAGCAATGTGGCTAGCATGGATTCCATACCCAGCTTTCAGCTGTGATGCTTAGTCCTCTCTACAAAAGTTTTTGAGCTGTGAAGGTATTAAAAGCAACACTTTGGTGCCTCCAGGTTTTGTACCATTACACAGAGACCTGAGAGAAGTCATGTGCCCAATGTGTTTCATCTCCAGTGATGACTGATTCACAACTACTCAATTTTTACTTTCAGGCACGTGCTTTTATAATGAGAGTCCTCATGACAGTATCAAATCATTAATTCTCATGTCTGGAAAGTTAATAACATGCCTGGTAAGAATGATGAGCAGCAGCCACACACACGCACAAAAAAATACTGCCATCTTTCAAATACTACACTTTCAAATATGAGAAATAACTACAATCTTTCTAGTTCAACCAGCAAACTAAGCTTCAGCTAGATAGCCAAATCAGTGTGATCAGTGAAGTCAGCTTTGCAGGGAAGAGCCTTAGCTTTTCATGGGGTTTTGGGGGGCAGGGTGGGAAAGAATGGGTTATTTTGAAAGCGTGTGTTATCCTTGTCTTTAGAATTACTTCTGCTTTCAAATTTATAGCTCAGTTTACCCCATGCATTTTAGAGGTAAGACAACTGAGAAGAAAGTGACAGCAGTTCATGAGTTTCAGCCTGTCTTGGCCAGACCTCTTCAGTATAATTACATACAGCTTTTTTTTCTTTTTGAGTAACTCTTTTTTCAGTTGCATTTAATCACTTTTTCCATGAATAATTTTATGATACCATAGGATAAATAATCCACATCATCCAGCTGAAGTGAAAGGACTGAAATGTTTCTTAATGTTTACAACTGTTAGCTGTTCAGTGTATGTGTGATATAAAATCCCATATATAACCTGATATATATTACCAAATACTAGCTGTATATTTTGTTATTTATTGAAGTTATTTTGTAGATTTATATGTGAAATGCACAAGACTGATATGAACATGATATAGCACCTGTTAATAAGTGTATACCATGTACTTGCATGTACAACAAAGCAAAAATTATGACTGTATAGTGGGAGGAAGAGAAAACAGAAATCTGCAAATGTTTTTGAAGATTTTTGTGGTGGGGAACAGGCATTTAATGAAGCCGTAAGAATTCATTTTGAGGCCAAAGAGGTTTGTTTGGTAAACCTACTTTTTTTCTTCCTTTTTCCCCTCTCCAGCTCAGAACACTGGAATCTCAACTTTGTATAGGAATTCATATGGTGCGCCTGCTGAAGATATCAAACATAACCAGGTAGGTAGAGAGACAAAAATGATACAGTTCCAATGTAACATCTTATATGGAAATGAAGAAAAATGTCACAAAGATTGGTAAATTTAGATTAGAGACTGAGTCACCTGCTTGCACAAATGCTAGCAATTCCACTGGCTTCAAAGAAGCTATATTCCTTATGCTAATGGATAATTTCAGTTAAATTTCAGAAACATCCAACTGGTTATGATAGCGTATGCAGAAAAATTATTTAAGGTGTTTAAGCCTGTAGTTCAGAATGAAGGCAAAAGGGGCTCGGGACCTGAATACCTTTAAACTTCTGGATAGATGCCACATCCCTAGAAACACTCTGAGCCAGGTTGGATGGGGCTCTGAGCAACCTGATCTAGTTGAAGATGTCCCTGCTCACAGAAAAAGACACTTTGCACTATAGACGTGTATGGCAATCATATGTCTGCAATTTCTAGTATATTATTTCTTTGGTCCCCAGGAAGTAGACATTTTTTCTGCATCCATAGACTTCTGTTTCATCATTATGTGTAGTGCTGCTTTATCCTTAATTACAACTCCTTAATAGTTCCAAAACTTCCCTATGTAATATGCAGAAGTTACAGTACTTTTATCTAAAATGAGGCCAAAAACATTTAAGAAAAACACTGAAAATTCATAATAGTATCAGACAGGTAAATTAATATGTAGTAAAAAAGATTTTTCACCAAAATGTTTTACTAGGTTACGTAAAATTTCCATTTAAGAGACTGATATTTCAGTCTTAATCCACAAACTTAAGGTCAAGAAAGTTTCTGATATTCTTTTCCCCCATTTCTCTTTATTCTTTTTTTAATTAGTATTTCCTGTAGTGCACCATATTTCTTTTTGCAAGACAGTGCATGAAGGTGTTTCTGCTTTTATTGCATTTAAGAAAAAATAAGAGTATGAGGTGTTGAATAAGCAGGTGCACTCCAATTACAGGCATGAATCAACCAATTTGATTTGGGAGGTGGGAGTTTGAGCAAAACAAAACAACCCAAAGCCCACGAGTTTTCCACCTTTTCACACTTGCTTTCTCAATGAAATGTCAGGTTTATGACTGACATATCAGAAAGAATGCTTGTAGCTAAAAAAAACCTAGAAGTACTACTTCAGTCCATTATTTTCTACTCAAAAAATGACCGTCTCTTAACTTTTTGTCGTATAAGTAGGTTGCTTCAGACAGAATTTTTCTCCTGCATGCAAAATTAAACACCTGTGTTTGAATATGTGAAATTAAAGGAAGAGCTGAAGGTCCTGTACACCTCTGGATAGCAGCACTAGAAATAGAAGGTAGAGTAGTTGTGCTCTTTTGTGCAGTTCTAATACTGCGCCCAGTCTTGTCAGATGATCACTTGTGGATTGTTAAGGCAGCAGACATAGGCAGCATTTTGCACTCTACGCGTGGAGTCCAGTACAGACGTGCTTTATACCACAGAGTTTGGGCCGTAGCAGTGCAACTGTTCCTCTCTTCTTAAAGGAGCATTATCAACTTTTGCAGAGTCAGCAGGATATGCAGTCTCCTGCCACTACTGTCTGAGCATCAATATTCCAGGGGATGACCATTTGAAGATTGAAAAGCTGTATCATTTTGCAGTCACAAAACTGCCCAAGCTGACAGAGGTGGCATAAAGCAAAAGATAACATTCCACTAAGATACTTAGCATGTGTTTATAGTTTTCAGATTGTAATTAAGTCCCAGCTTTAAAAACAGAGACTCACTAAGGCTGTCTGCAAAAAACTTTATGGAAAACTTAGGTTTAGGAGACCACCCAAGGGGTTTTTTCTGCATATCATAAATATTTCAGCGTCAAGGCAACTTCCTGGAATGAACCAACACCACAAGACTGCCAACATGAAGTGTTGAGGAGGTAGCAAGAAGATGGTTCTGCTTACAGTTAGCAGAAGAACACATTTTAGAGCACTTAGCTTTAAATTTCCTCATGTCAGTGCCCTGCAGACTATCAGTGATTCTTAAGGATATGATATCACCCTAAATATCACTTTTGGCAAAGGCAGCTGTAAAATGTTTAGCATTTTTGGAGCGTATATCACTTCCATTCAAATTTTTCAAGGCTGAGTTTTGGCCACCGATGTTTGCACTATATAGCTGCAAGATAGTCAATAAGTTACACACAGATTGTAGTTACAAAAGTAACTGTAAGCTGTGATGCTTGAACTTCGTTTGAAATAAACCATCATCTTAAGCAGCAATAATATTAAACAATAGATGTATTTAATAATAATATTAAATAGATATAAATAAATATAATGACAAGGCAAAGCTGTAGAGTTAATTCACTACCAAGCAAAACCTTGAGGAGATGTTAAACTAATGCAGAACTTGGTACTTCCAGCGTGATAAACGTAAGTGAGATTTACTCCTTCTTCCATCCTGTTGCCCACAGTAAGTTGTATCTGACAAACTGTGGGTGTTACTCTTTCAGGTTTCAACACAGCCAGTTCCACAGGAGCCCAGCAGAAAAGATTACGAACCATATCAGCCATTTCAGAATTCAACAAGAAACTATGACGAGTCCTTCTTTGAGGACCAAGTGCATCATCGCCCACCTGCAAGCGAATACAACATGCACCTGGGACTAAAGTCAACTGGCAACTATGTCGACTTCTATTCAGCTGCTCGTCCCTATAGTGAACTTAACTATGAAACAAGCCACTATCCAGCCTCTCCCGACTCCTGGGTTTGAGACTTGGGCAGATACAAAAGCTCCAGGAACTGTGCATGTGCATGCATACCACAAGACATTTTTTTTCCTGCAGATTTAGTTTGTTAAAGCCTGTTCCATAGGAAGGCCCAGATAACCAGAATGGAAAAATTTAAGAGATTTTTTTTAGAAGGCTAAAAGATACAAAAGCTAAACCTGGGAGTAATTAGAAAGAAATATATATATACATATATATATTTTACAGTGTGGGGCAACTTTATTGTTGGCCTGTAGAGTCTAAAGTTTGGTGCTGTATATTGAATGTGGCTGAAGGAAGGAGGGAGAACATGGCAGTGGATGTGGGTCAGGAGTTAAGCACAAGTAACTGAGCAGCATACATACTTTATGGGGAACAGCTTCTCACACTTTGTTTAATATCCTCATTCATTGTGAATCTAGGCTTCAAGTTGCATTTGGGGTTTCCTCTGTACAGCAAGATGTTTCTTGCCTTTTGTTAATGCATTGTTGTAAAGTATTTGATGTACATTACAGATAAAAAAAGAAGTGCATTGTGTATATTACACCAATGCCACAGTGTTTCTTCATCTATGGTTCTAAATATTGCTTCAATTTCAAATTTTGAAAGATGTATGAATTTCCAGGTTTTTGTTTTCTTTTCCCCGGTGCGTTTTACCAAAAAAAAAAAAAAAAAAGAAAAAAAAAAGAAAAAAATCAAAAAAACAAAAAGGAATATTTAGCAGTATTGTTTGTTCTGATATGTGAATTTGTTTGTGGCAACTAAAAACAAAAAAAGGCATTCAGCAGTTTCTGACAATTAACATTCATCATTCCACACTCCTTGTCAACGAAGTGCTTTTTCACTGCCTAAAATTTTAGATGTAGATATTTGAAATAGATTTTTTTCATTTATACCAGTTTTCTTTATGATGATACAGTGTTAAAAGAAAATAAATTACAATTGATCTGTCATCCATATTTGCTAAGAATGTCTATTTCCAAGAACCTACCATACAAATATACATTCTTACATGTGTGTGTCCACGTATGCATAGTATTCTGTGTGCGTGTGTGTGTTTGAGTGTGTGTGTTTGTGTGGCGTTAGACTTCTTCTCATACGATGTTTTCCTTATTCAAGCTTCAATTTTTGTTTGATTTTCAGTTCTTTTAAGCAGTGGAAACTCCAGTATGTGCTTTCTCTTACTCACTTTCTTAACCATTGATAGCAATTCAAAATTGTCCGGCCACATACTCAAAAAGGAAGGGGTTATCGGATTTTTTTCACTGACTCCTTCACTTAGGTGCCATTTACTTTAAAATAGCATCTCTTGATCCTCTCTTGAGGAAAGTTCATTCCTCTCCAGACACCAACCAACAAGTGCTCAAGGAAGGCAGAGTTTGATCTTGCCATCTCCCTGAGGGAATAGAAAACAAAGACCCAACAAACTAAAGTCTGGAGTCTCCAGACTCTTCAGTTTTATAGAAAGGTCCAATTCCTGAACCATTAGGACAATCATTTTTTTTAACCCATACTAAAAAGAAAACCCAACACCCAGAATACATTCCTCAAATATGAAAGATACCAACCCATTTCTGTGCATTTAAAGTAAAACCCAAAAGAAATGAAAATGTAAGGGACAGAGATATTTTGTATTATCATTATTATTTAAAAGAAAAAGAAGCTAAGCTAGGAGGCCAGAAGAGCTGGCATATTCATCTTAGCTCTTGGGACTCTGGAAATTAAAGAACTGAGCATTGCTTCATTTCTTTGGTTAAGGCAACAGTTCAGCGTACTGTTTTCACAGCGTAACACCCACCACAAATGGAGCAGTTGTAAATTGCTTCAATTGCAGTTAAAGAGTTTGGTTTAGGTTGCAGACATCTCTGTGGTTAGTCATTGTAATAGTCTTACCATCACCTGGCACACTTCTGGCTGTGCACAGGGGGAGAAGTCTCTCGCGAGTCATCGCCTGCTCTGTAGGATGCAGCCCGAGTAGTTCACGCAGGCGGGTGTTGTGACGTAGCATTGGTTTATCGGTAATCTAGGACTATAGTTGAATACCTTGGCAGCTTTTCCCGGTGTACGATATGTAACCTTATCTGCTCTTTGTAGTAAACAGGGGGAAAAAAATCGCATGCACAAAAATTTTTAACACATGTAAGACCGGGTGGGGGGGAGGGGCAGAGTGGGCCAGATGTATAGCGAGGTAGATAAAAATACTATTCATAGTTTTGGACACAGGTTGTTTATATTTTATTTATTACGTTGGTTTTAATAAGTGGCATTTGCAGTGCTCTTTTGAACAAAGCACGTTTTCAGTATAAAAGCTTTTTTTTAATAGAGAATGTCACTCACAACTTGAAGTTCTTCTTGACCGCCTGAGAACCACCAGGCTGGTACAGTTCTCCAGGCACCACATTGCCAATAGGCAGAGGGGATCTGTCATTCTGTTTGCAGTTCTTAGGACAGGAGGTTATTGTAAGTTGGATTTATTTCCATTCTTCAAGCTACTGAAACGCCCACGTTGCCCCCTTTCAGCTCCTCTTAGGAATTACTTGGAGACAAATGTTGACCATTGCTCAAGTGAGAGATTCTGGATCGATCAAGTGGCATAAAATACCTTTTGTCTATACTTTGTGTTGGTTTGTTTCCATTCTTCTGTAGTGGCAAGTGCTCCGACTGATAACGTTCACTCTTGCTGTACTGAGTTTTGAGAAGGTGTTGAATTACCCAGCTTCTTTTACAGGCTTGGAAATCCAACACTGCTGCCATACTGAGCAAGATATATATATGATGCATTCTTTTTAATATGGAGGAAAGTATCATTACCTATTGCTGTTCCCTTCGTTCTTGTACTAGATCACACACAGAAATAGAGAAGAATCAAAACTGTTCCAAAAACAAATGTATAAAATGCAATTGATGTACTGTAAAATGTCGGATTTTTTTTTAACAAGCTTCGCATTAGAATCTTGTTCAGCTGTGTAGAGCTATATAAATCTCACTGTTTTATTAAATGCTGTTTATGGTCTGGAAGGAATGGTTAACCTATCTCAAGATTAACAAATTTGCACTAACATGAGCAATATTGATTTGAAAAAAAAATATGAATTCAATATTTAAAAGATAAACTATGATTTTAAAGGTATATTAACACTGAAAGTACATTTTGACAAATAACATATTTAAGCCCAAAATATAAATGGTTATGTCAGATAACACAAAAGAGCTATAACAATATAGATTGAGAAAAAAAAAATGTGTTTCACTGTACATGTTGCTAACATGTACAAAGACAAACTCCTACTGACATATTTTCTATTAATAAATCCTACTGTATTGTGGAGAATCACTGGTCATAGTGCAATATGTTTAAACTCACAAGTTGACTCCATAGACTGATGCCTAGATTCACACAGCCAACAAATACCATTATTTATTTAAAGTGTTAACTGGATACTTAACTTCCAGCTTTTAAGTAATATCTTCCCCCATCCCTCTCCACCAGGTTTATAAGCTCAAACTACTCAACAACACAAAGCGAAGGGGAGAGGTATTTTTGAGAACACCCAACTCATAGCTGCAAGAGTCGAGCTGCCACTGCTTACTTACAGAGAGACAGTATAACTACACCAGTAGGAAGAAACACAAAAGCTGAAGGCTGGTGCCACTGGATAAGAACGTGCTGTAAAAAATGTGATTTTGCCCCCAGTGTTACCTAGACCACAGCCAAGAAACAAAAAGCAAGCCATTAATTTACTTGTGCATTGCTGGGAATCCGGGCATGTGCTCCATGTAAGGGCTTAGGAATAATTGTTTCCTGGGACTGGGTTGCATTAGCCTGCAGGAGCATCTCGCTGGGAGACTTACAGCTCAGAAATGCTGACTTACTTTTTGTGCCTCGGCACAGCACAGGCTGTGCAAGCCAGTGTGCTGCAAGGGAGGCTTTCTCAACCTCTCCGCCCCTGTTACTCATCCTCTCCTGCCAGCAGTCAGAAAGAGCCCTGGGTTTAGTGTTACTGCTTGTATCGAGAGGAGTGGGAGAGATGGAGACAGCAATCCAAGGCAGGGGGATGACACACAAACAAGAGCGCTAAAAATAGAGAAACTTGGAGCTTGTGTGTGAAGATGGATACACACCCATAATTGCTAACAGTGGAATGGACCCAGCAAGAGATTTTATGCACTGAGAACATAAATATGACTAACAACATAATGTAGTGAAAATTGAATAGCAACAGCATGATACACGCAAAGCTTTATGCTAGAAAAGTGGGAGGGAGCAGCAGAGGGAAATCACAGGTCACCCCTGGGCACTTCCAGCTTCAGCCAGCAGATGTTGGGCAGGAGGGCAGAGACTGCTTACTGCTGTGAAGGAGAGATGGGAGGGATGAGGCTCTTGATCAAAAACTTTAAGTCAAAAAGACATTAGCAGCCAAAACAGAGGCAACTTTTTGCAAACACCTACACACACACCTTGCCCACCATCCTCAGTGGAAGAGTGTGCTCCCCCCCTACAGCTACATGGACACAGTACACATGGGATTGCAATTTGAAGCAATAGGTGCACCGACATCTGCTGAAGACCTGTGCAGTGCTCTCTTTTTCCAGGGACTACCTGGTATTTAAACAGTGGCCTAAAGCCAGTTTCAGACATTTAGGCTGAAAATGGGAGATTCGAGTTTCATTGCCAGATGAGGGGGGACTGAAGCATGCAGCTGATACCTATAGGGAGCAGGGCATCCCTGCCTACCAGGCACTTCTAAAAACCAAGTGAGAAAAGCAATGACTATCATGTCTTTTGATAGCCTGGGTTAGGAGCACTTACTCCTGACTCTTGCTCCAGTCTTCCAAGGGCCACAGCAAACAACTCCATCTAACACAAACACTTCAACTTCTCTCCAATGTGCCCAGGTTTTGCATCACATCACTCAAAAGATGATACAAGGTACATGGAAGAGCACTGGTGCTGGCCAGGCACAGTACTCTAGCAAGACACCAGGCTGATGCATTATTCCTAAATCTAATTCCCAGTCAAACTCACTCTAGTATTTTTAATCCAATTTTAAAAGCAGCTTCCTTCCTCTGTGGGCATTGGTATTGCTTTGCCAGAAGAAAGCACATGCTAAACTCTTGCAAAGTGTAAACCGTTTCTTACACCTAGTTTTAAAGACCACAGAAGTCCCTGTAAAGGCTTCCACCTGCTTCACCAAGCCATGCATCAGGCCAAAAGTGAAAACAGGTGAAGGATTGCTGCAACCTTCTCAAAGGATGAGCACCTAGAGGCCACTCTTGCCAGCATGCCAAAGGCTACAATTTTCAAATAGCTAAAAAGGAGAGAAAAGGCAAAGTTATTTGCTAGTACCTGTCAGTCCAAATTTACTATGGAGCCTTTGGCTCTTTCAATTTTATTTTCACTGCTTTAAGAGAGTGACACAGATAAAAAGTACTTGCTGTGACTGATTGTTGCAGTTAATTTCAGTAGCAGATGAGTAGTTTTAAACACCAAAATACCTTTCTTTTCCAGACGGGCAAAATATGAAGCTTGACACTAAATCTGGGAAAGCAAAATAGCAGTGGTTTGCTGATTCACTGTTTTTCACAAATTCAATTAAAGTATTAATTCACATAAGCTTTTTCAATTATATATATAGGCCAGTGGCAATGGAGATTACTTTTTTTTACGTTATTTACTTACTTTACATGAATGTTACATAGGCAGAAAATCTTGATAACTAAACACATCAAGACAATAAATAGGACATCAAAGCTGAAGAGAAAATTGAGGCTACTATACAGACAATCAACTATTGCTTCTCTTTGCCATCCACTGATAGGGGAAAAAAGAGTATGAAGCCTAACATACCGCCTCTCACTAGGCCCTCTATCAAGGCACCAATGAAGCCCCGCATTTCAGCCATCAATGTTTTCATTAAATATAAGCAACAGTATGTGTTTGGGAAGCGAAACAGCAGATCTGTGTCTTGCCACAACCCAGCTCCTGATCCTTCCTCTTAAGACCTTTCTCCACGCCACACAGAGCTGGAGGGCTGGAGAAGCAGAAAGAGGATGTGACTGCCCCAACCTTTTATTTCAGATAAATCACTGCCTGGAACTAGGCGCATCTAGAATTGTTTAATGACATCCTTTCTCTATTTCTTTCAGTCTATAGGCTCCAGTACAGTTTCCTTATGCAATTTTGGCTAAAAGGGAATAGAATAGGATAATTTTTTTTTTACAGCAGGAACACTTTGGGGTAATTTCAGCTTAAACAAATCCACTGGAAACATGGGGCTATTCAGATACTATTACCTATGATGGACCAGGTGCTTCTTGCTCTTCTGTTCCATCTAGGTAGCTCCAGTGGCTGATATCTAAAAGCAAGCAATCATACCTGCAAAATTATTCCAGACTGAAAAAGTAGCTAGAAAAGGGAGAAGTACCCTATGAAAATGTGGTGGAGAGAAGGAATGAGAAATGGAGTGACCAGTGAGCTGTCCTGTAACAGGGGTAGCTGGCACTTGCCATTTCACTGTGCTTGGGAGTCATTTCTGCTGCAAAAGCCACCACACTGTAAAGCAGAGAAGGTTTTGTAGCGGTAGGTGTGTGATGTCCAGGCCAGTTAGGTGCCTGGAGTGAGTATCTCCTATTGTTGAGATAAAACAATAGCAGCCAGTCCTGAGGTGCAAACACTACACTCTAAAAAGGAAAAACAGCAAACCCCTTTTTTTGCTTATGACTTTTGGAGTCAACTGTAAAGCAATAAAGTTGTTCTAGGAGTGTCCTCTATGCAAGAGGACTTCATAGCTCCATACATCAGTTCTGTGGCAAGGTGAAATAACATAAACAGCCAGCAGAGCTGGCTGGAGTAGCTGGCAGAGCAAGGCACAGTGTGGGACACAATTAGTTGCTGAGTTCATCTCGTTAGGTTCCCATTTTTCTTCCTTTCAATAAAGTATTTTAAGGCTATGGGTGCACCATGGCACAGGAAGAAATTTTCCTTATTAAATGCAAAAATGTCTTCACCTCATTTTTTTTCTCATGCCTCTGAAAGGTGCTGTAGCAAGTATTTTGTTAGTAACCTCCTTAAATGTACCCACAGCTCCTGTTACTGCCAGTCAAGTCCTTGCAGGCTTGACTAGTTATTGCACCTGTATCAATAAGCAAGATAGGAAATACTGCCACTAGCAAATGAAGTTAACTAAGGCTTAATGAAGTCAAACCAGTTTGATGTGATGGAAAAGACTTACAAGTCAAAGGTCCTGAGACCTTTTAAAGTGCCCTCTGGAAAGACAGCTCCCCTGATCACTGAAAGGGATGTAAGGCAGCATGTCTGCGGGACAGGCAGAGGTGCACTGAGCCTGTCAGGTCTTTGCACAACACTGTACAGCTGCCTGCTAAGCTGGACATACAGTTTGCTGTGTGTTTTCTGTGCCTTTTCTCAGGATGGTGGCACTGGCCACTCTTACCGCCCCAGAGGAGATGGGACTGACCAGGTCTTTGCAGAAGTTTTTCCTCTGGGGGAGTCCCAGCGAGTGGCCACTGAAATGCGACTCATTGTGTGCATGGGTGGCAGTGGTGGAAGTGCAAAGGGTAAGGAGAGCTGCAGGGGAACCAAGGCTTTACTGAGCTCAGATACTGGGACAGAAAGAGGCCAAGGTCAGCAAGGCTGCCAAGCATTAATAATATTAATGGAAATGATACATTTGTATTAATAGTAAGTTTTAAGCTTTATAAAAATAACAAAATGTATTCAGCCTCAGCATTTGTCTGGTCTTGAACCCATTTTAGCAATATTTGCAAAAAGCTTTAGTAATAGCAACTCTGTTATCCACTTTTCTTAGTATTTATATGTCTTAGCTGAGGTTCTTATAGCCTTGGACAATTGTGTGGTGTCAGCAGTCAGCACAAGCAAAAATACTCATCCAAATACAGGAGGAATAAAGTATAACCAATTGAACAGTTGTAGATTAAGGCATAAACAGCATGTGGTAAGTGAGGAAAAGAGGACATGAGCTGCATTCAAGGCCAAGCTGATACGTATTATACAGCATGGATGTGCCCACAAGGCAGTCAACCTGAGGGGAACTAACAGGGACTGTATGTAAACCTGGTTAACAGCAGACATGTAACGGAGGCACTGGTTTTTCCCGCACTGGAGCAATACCAGAAGAGGATGCTCTGGACAAAAGGAGCTCCTGTCCAAAATTTCTCAGGTCTGGCAAGCCTAGGTTAAGAAAATTATCTTATCTGTGAAAGTGTGTCTGTTCTTCACATGTACAAGATCTTGCTAAAATTACATCAAGGACCAGGAAGTGTTGTCAAGTAGTTGTTGTGCATCACAGACTGTACCCAAGACCTGTAAAACAGTGTAGCATCTGTGCCCATCCCACAATGAAAACTCACCAGAAGGCAAATTGCTTCTGCCTGGTACATAAATGGCTGTGAGTGAATAGGTAAGGACCTCAAAGATTGTTTTAATAAGACAATGCTTCAGTCAGTTCTTATCTGTCAAAATCACAGAGCTGCTCAGCTTTGGTTTTGACTTTGTTGGAAATGAAAAATTCCTTCAGCACATCTGGTAATGCAGGGTCAAACTTCAAGAAAACCAAAAGCTTTCAAGAGAGGAAAATGCCACATGGCATTCCTTCATGCTGGAATAAGATGGGAAAAGACTCAGTAGCCAGGGGGGCAAAAGCCCTGTTGAAGTCTAGGTCCAGCTGAGGGATTCTCCACAAAACAATGAAAACGTTGTACTTGGTCAGGTTGAGATTTTACTACATTCAGCCTTTCTTCTTGACCTCAGTTTTCTAAAAGCAGAATGAGAGTACCCTATGCCTATGGCCTGCTGAAGCTCACTCTGATTGGAACAGGCACCTTAAAATAAAGAGAGAATTCAGTGTTGATAGATGAGATCAAATACTGCTTTACTTATTTGTGCTCTTTATGCTGTTGTTATTGTCCCCTGAAAGGATGATGTTATTTTTATGTGTTTGATAATTGATTTGCATTATCTATGATTTACTTATTTCCTTAATGTTGATAGAGCTAAGTAGTACAGTATGGATTATATTGATCTTTCTGGAAACAAAATATTTGCCTGCAATTTCTATTAATTCACTGAAGGCATTTATGCCTTCCAGTGATAATAAAATAATATGTAACTGGCTTTCTGTTGCTTTCAGGCAGCATCAAGGATGAAGTACAATCAATTCGTAAATTTCAGTAGACACTGGAGTTGTTCTTTTTTTTCATAAAACTCTCTTAATTGTCTTCATAAAAGTAAAAACGAGATCCTAACACTGGATTTACATCAGAGGATGCCTACAGATCTTCATCCTGCGTAAAGCTTGGTTCCAGAATTCACTTGTCCATCCAACTGATCAAAGTTAAACATTTTGTGTTGCAGGGAGCATCTCTTGCTCTAGACTCCTCACACATGATGTAGACTGCAGGATTACGTTCCAAGTTAGGATAAACATCCATTGTAGTTGTGCTTTTTGACTAGATACGTGGTTTTTTAAAAAGCACATGCACAGGGACTTGTTAAAGAGAGATTTTATAGATTTCAGTGAGTCAATATTGCTCTTCAGTCCTGAAGGCAAACCACAGACATTAGAAAAATCTTCCTTGCCTGGGTCTGCATTGCAGACTATGAAGAATCTGTATGGCAGTATCCCATGTCAGGCTTCAAAGCTTATGGTCAACTACCCTTTTATGGCAATGTAACTGAAGTCAATTGTGTTTGCTGATTCTACCACCTGTTAGCACAGAAAGACTTCTTTGGTCAAGGTATTTCCAAGGTGAATTCCTGCAATGTGTCTGTGAGGACAGGTTGTTTTATCACATTGACTAGAATGTGAATGTGCATTTTGCCCAACAAAATAAGAAAGATAAGGCTGCAGCATGTGTCAAAATTACAGTTCAGTTTCTGCGTATCATCCCTCCCCCTAATTTAGCTCTCATTTTTTTTGTTAATTCTAGTTACACAAAATCATTTCTTTTTCATGAGGAAACAATCTACCCCCTTATCTGTTCTAAAGGGTTAAGTAGCTTTCTCATCATGCTTAGGAACATAACTGTAAACTTGAGTTTTTCATAAAAGCGTTTCTTTCCTTCAAGGGCATACTGACTAAATCCATCCAACTTTGCCTTTCTGATTTGCATATTAAAGAATACAGTTTCTTCTTGCAGAAAAACAGTGTGAGCGAAATCCATGGCTTTTGATGCCAACAGTAAGTTAGAATAATGATGTTGGAGAAAATAATTACAGAAACCAGAATAATATATAACTTACTAGAGAACTAACAAGGCAGCAGCTAGTCATGGGGTTAACGGCTTGAAGAGAGAGTTCTGTTTCAAAAGCTTTTATCTTCCAACAGATGTCTGTAAAAGCAAATCATCATGAGAATACCTAATACTTAAATACCATGCTATATCTGTCGAGCTGAGCTGGGAGGGCATAGATTACCCACACACAAAACCATATCACATAAAACAAGCACTCCAAAGCCAACATTTGGTGGCAGTAGGAAGAGCAAGTCAAGGATTCAGTAAATGCTGTGGACTCTTCATTTGTACAGTCCAGCTTTTACACCCACCCCTCAGCCCTTTTTGCGAAGCACTGTGAGTTTTAAAGTGAACTATGACATCTGTCTTATGAAGGATTTAACATGGAGACTGACTGACGGTCATAATCAGACTGATATGGTCATGAACTTGAGTATTGAAGGTGTCAGAACAAAGTTCTTTGACTGCTTCAGAAGGTGGGTGGGAAAACCAAAGGGACACTCTGCAGCCTGTCTATAACAAGTCTTAGAACTGCTTCTTCTAAGGAAGCGCTTGTTTGTGAAGGGTGCCTTTCACCACCTATCAAGGCTTCAGTCTAATCAACAATCACTTTAATTTAGGCCTATGTAAGAAAGTGTTGCTATTATTAACATTTAGCTATTGAAGTCATCACAAGCTTTTGCATCTCATTAAATAGTAGCATGTTCTGTGGTAGTTCTCTTCATATTTTCTCACTTATAAGCATGTTTTTTGACAGAGGTGGCACATAGAAAGTTCTCCAAACCAACTTGCTTGTTCTCATTCCATGACTGCATGCCTTCTCCATTCCTACAAAGGCCATTCCAGTAGCTGTCTTTTTTTCTTTAAATTTCCAAGAAAACACATCCAGCAAGCTTTCCACTCCTTCCTACCATGAAACTAGATGTCTAACACATCTAAATTTCAGTCTGTCTACAGATGCTTCCAGTAATCTATGCCAAGGCTTTATATTCTGCTGCACCATTTCACTTGGATAATTTGTGCTGAGCCTCATATTTCTCTGCAGTTAAATATGTACTCTGCAAAGCTTTTACAACACTGGTTTAGTACTTTCTCAGACTTAGAAAAGCAATCAAACATGCCTTCTGTAACAAGTCACTTCAACAAATGTATTGGCGCTTCATCAAGAGACTTTTCTCACTTTCATATTCCTACCTGGTTTTATGACTTGCTCCTTCTAAATACAACCAATCTCATTCTAGTTGGATTTGCATGATTTAATTCCTCTCTTGCATTCTCTTCATGTGGTACTCTTGCAAAATAATCACTCCAAGCATTGCTAATTAATTCAGCATTCATTTCCAATATACCTTATTTACCTCTAACATAAGCAAGTGTGTTCGTAACCCTTATCATTTTTTCTCTTGCGTGGATGAGCTTGCAAATTATTTTTTCCTATGTCTTTAGTCTTCCCCTCCCTGGAGAGCTATAAAATCCACTGCTAACTCCACTTTCAGCTGACACTGCTTCTTTGGCTTCCTTTTTCGCTTGTCATTTTCACTGTTCAAGTGGTTCTCCCCTCTTTTCAACTTAACAGACTCTTTTACTTGAGTTTTTCATAAACAAGTCTACTTCATTATCCGGTTCAGCTCTGATATTAGTACTGGGGTAAGTTTTGCTGAAAACTTAGTGTAGTTCTTAGCCTGGCTGATTTACCTCAATTTTATTTACCGGATCACAGATATCAGAAGTGTTGCTAATCACCTGGAAAATGGGGGTTGCAAGAACACAACAGGATACATTCTTGCTCACACAATGGGTTTGTCACAATAATTTTTCTGTGGTTGCAATGGTATCCTAGACAGCAATGAATTCCTTTGCCCCAGTGTCTGTAAGTGACAAATTTACACCAATGAGGAATCAAGGAATGCAGAGCACACAGGTAAATCTAACAAGCATTTAAGAAGTTTTATAAAATGCTCAGCACTTTAAAGCATCAAATGTAATTTTCATGGACATATTTTTTTTCAGAAGATCTCATTAGCAAACATGAGCTCCTTTTGAAAAATTGGTGCCTGGTCTTTTTTCTTGAGGTACATCTTCTACCAAGCAGCTGATGGCTGCACAAGGTGTTCGTAGTAAATCAGAGAAACTGGCCACCATATCCTGACTCACTATGTTGTGCTTTTACTATCCAAAATCCTTCCACTGTGCAACCCTTGTTTTGTCTGCCTACTGTGCATAAAATTCAGCTAGAAAACAGAGAAAAAAATTGGCTTTCTGGAGAAGTGAGAAGATTAGTCATCTTTGCAATGTCTCTGTGTTGCAATGGAAAATTATTTCAGTGGGGCAGCAGAAGCATGTGTGCAAAAGCCACCTGCAGCCAAGAAGAGAGAAATGCAATAACCTCTAACCAGAACACCTAAAGCTCTGTCATTTCACTCGAGTGTTAATTTAATTCTTTGACAAGGTTACCATAATTAGTTGGCAGCTGATAGAAAGAAACCTGACAGGTAAGCATAACCTGACAGGTCTTGAATCACTGCTGTTCCCTCTGCCTTTTCATTTTGAGGTGAAATTCGGGCTAAAATATGCATTGCCATGAGGCTAAATGTTGGCATGGAAGTTCCTGCACCAGATGTTAGTTTCACTTTTAGGAGATGGGGGAGGCATACTTAGAATATTTAACAACAACCAGGAACAATAGATATGCGGAACAGCTTAATTTTCAAAGGACCAAAGTCAAGGCTGACCTTTTCCAGTTTTATTCAGCAAATAGGAACTGCTCAAGCCTTCCCAATTTGAGAACACTTATTTCATTCCAAATGGGAGGAGGGAGGCTGGCGAAATATGAAAATGAAACAGCTTTCATGGTCAGTGAAGAAAAATCTAAATAAGGCACATTTCAGGGAAAAAATAAAAGTGTAAATTGGTTTCTTTTTTTATTATGATTTAAACAATTTTACAGTGATTAAGAGTAGAATTCACTGCATAACTAGGGCAGCAGGCTTGCTCATTTTCAGCCTGCCTTCTGGTGGTTACTACTAGACCTGAGAAATGGGAATTATGGGTACCACGTCTGGGACTGCTACTGATACTTTGGGCTTGATCCTGTAAATATTTCTGCATGCCAGAGCCATTGCCTACATGAAGGCACTCCCAGCTCAGCAGAGCCATTCATAGGTATTATGCTGCACAGAACTGTACACTCTTTCT
>JANHGB010016445.1:0-11835 GCA_026283785.1 Coracopsis vasa
TTGCTTTTGCTTTATTGACTTTGTCCCTCAATAAAACCTTATTACCTCTATTAGAGGAGTGAGTCCGTATTTTACACGCTCAACCTCAGCAACCCACAGCTGGGGCCTTCTAGAACTGGAGGTTAAGCCCGCCTAGCTGCCTACAGCTCCATTTGAGGCATCTTTCCTTGTGCTTATTCTGTTTTTCTTGTTTGGACATGAGTTCCAATTTCAGAAGGCTTATTTATTTGCAATAAAACTCTTTGATTAGGTGTTTTACTATGCCAGTCTGTAGAATTAATTCATTTTTAATAAGTGCTAATATAATTGCACCAGTTTTGGTGGTGTTTCATTGTTTTTATTTTTCCTATCATGTTTGCTCCCTTCAAGTCAATTCCAGTGAATTTCCCCAGCTTTGTGGAATCCTTTATTTTTAATATTAAGTATTTCCACAGTGGGTCCTTTTTATTTTTGATTTTTAAATTACAACTAATTTCCAAGCAATACGCTCACTTTTAATAGCTTTTTTATGGTTATATTTTGAAACATACAATTATGAGGTCTAAACATCTGCTTTTTATAGCACACCTTATCATGTGCTTTTTTGGCTTTGCAGGCTTTTTGTTTTCCTTCAGCTTTTCATAATCCCTGTCCTCACCCATATGAAGCAGCAGGTAATATAGCTGTGGGATTTCATTCTTTGTGTTTATACCTGGGATTCTGGATTCTTCTTGATAGTGTGAACTCCTCACTCCTAATGTATAGGAACTTTCGTCCAATCGTGGGACTGTCTGCCATTCATAGATACTTTGTAGACTGATATTACAGGTTGATGGATTTCCTTCCATCAAGGCTCTGAAACACCTATTTGGCTAACTTCCTAAAAAAAAATTAGGCATTTCACTCCATTTGCCTTATATTTTTAGAGTTATATAATTTACATAGCACCTTAGTATATATTGATCTGTCTATTTTCACCTATCTGGCTCAATTAGGACTTTGCCAGTACTGGGTTCTTTTTTATTGATCTTTGTCCTATTTTTAATTAAGGAACAGGGCTTTTTTTAGCTTTCTCCCTAGTGATGACTTTGTGTGCTTCCTCACCTGCCATGTTTCTCCTACTTTTTCTTTGAAGAAAACCCACAAACCAACCTGTAATGTCTTCAGTTCACTTGATTGTGATACAGAGAAATGACTAAATTCAATGTTAGGTGAAGACTATCCAAGCTTACCTACTGCATCAATTCTGTTTATCAGGATGCTCAGCTTATCCTTTGTCTGAGTCATGCAACAGTGAGAAACTGGATCAAAGTGAAGTGAAACTAGAAGTTAACTCCATTCACAGAAGTTTCATACATATTGTCTAGGAAAACAGAAGCTCCAGAAGCCCAGCTGGCATGTTCTAACAGCACCAACTACTTCAGCCACATCCCTGCTCAACTCCGTTGCTGCACCCATGTATTTTTCCTCCCTGCTGCCCCTTAGCTGCTCAGCCTATGAGCTCTCTAAGATTGGTGTGGTGTATGCAGCGATTCTCTACTGGCTGCTGCAGCACTACTGTAATGAAGATTAACTGTGACCATGAGCCACAGTGGAAAGGAAACAAATGTCCTGTCCAGACTGCAGTTGCAGGATAGGTATGACAAATTATTTACTGTTCTGAATGTCTTAATTGTTGTCCTGGTTCAGTTTGCAATAGCTTTTGTGCTTTCCTTGTCCAGCTGCAATAAACTTTGTTTCTTCTGTTTTACAACTCATTAAACAAAAAAATTGGAGAATGCAAATCCAATACAATGGAACTTCATTCTGAAATCCAGTATCACTGAGCATGCTGTTCTATCCACGATGCACAGCAACACTGAGGCTGTGGCCGTGCATCCAAATTAGTAAGTGTTGCTTCTCACCAAGGTGAATTAACATAAGGGTATCACCAAAGGGTGATGCAGCAATTCAGCTGCCAGTTCTAGGGTAGACCAGCTTGAATTAGTTCAATATTTTTTGCCCTGCAACCCATTTTAGAATCTGGAGGAAGCTGACTGCACTGATTATAAATTCAGCTTGTCCAAGTATACTGGAAGAGTAGGCAGGTTGCAGCATCTCAGAGGAGATGCTTCACATCTGCTTACCGAACAAAAGGGATTTTCAAGCCAAAACACCAAGAAGGAATTAAGAATCAATGACTATGGATAAATTTCTAAAGCGAAAAAAATTGGATACAGCGGAAGACTTTCTTACTCTTTTATCTCTGCTATTAGCATTTATTTTTGTTTTCCCACCCACAAAGTCTTTTTATTGACTTTAAATTAAATATTAATTCACTTTACAAGCTACACTGTAGAAATCTGATCAAAGACAAATGGTTACTATGATAAGTAGCAGTTAAATTTCTTAAGTATAGAGTAATCTATAAATTTTTTTTTGAACATCAGCATTGAACTAAACATGTCAAAAGACTTTGGGATCCACTGACATGTATACCATTACAAAGATATACCCACAAAATATTGGCTGAAATAGCTTATTCCCCATTAAAAGGAATAGAAACAGGACATCTGAGTCCCTTGGGCTTTTAAGCTTGAAAATTTCTATCAGCATTATTAAATGAGAACATTATTTAATTAGTAACAATAAGGGAGTATAAACTCTGCCTGCCTTAAGTCTAAAATATGTAAGACAGGTTTCCACAGACAGAAAAGATGGTCCAGATGTAGGGGGCTGTGTAGAACATGAAAGATTTGGATGCAGTTTCCTGCTTTGTCATGGACTTTCTGTGTGACCTTATATTAGCACCAGTGTACCTCAGGTCCGCATTTGTACAAAGGGCTTCTCTGCTGTGTCAAACAACTGTGAATCTCAAATTACTCAATATTACAACGCACTCAGTACTAAACCAACGACATTAGGGACAGATGAGAACACACATCTACTTGTCTGCATTTAATTTGTAAGCAATGTTCATTAACTTTACTCCCCAAATGCTATAAAATGTTTGTGCTTTCTTTAATAGATGTGTTTTCACCCCAGAGGTAAGCTTCTAACACTAATTCTTTACTAGGAGTGACTTACACAACAACAATCCCCCACAATACCATACTAAATTTTTTCTCAAGCACAAGGTATAGTGCTCTCTGGGGTATTTTGTTTTGGGAACTGTGAGGTGACATGCTTATGAGACTTAACACAGCTGCAAAGCACCTCGCTTTGCACGATAACTTTCATATGCACATGCCTAACACGTATGCACCAGCTGTCAGTAAACATGAGGGAACAGCTGTCTCCTGCTTAGTTTAAAATTCTGTCCTACACAGTTGGAGAAAACACTGCTTTGCTTTCACAGAAGGAATAATCTCACTCACAAGTAGGTTAGTCATCAGACTTCTCTTTTAGTCGATGGCTGTCACTGTGCTGAAGTTCTGTGCTATGAATTAAGACCTGGCAAACTGAAGAACCTTTGTATGAAATCATATGGCCAGCTACCATTTCTTTTTTGACCAAAATCTGATAGTAGAAACAAAAAGTTATGTGAGATATCAAGACAAGAGTTTTTTGGAAGAATTTAGGAATATTGCTGTGGCTTATAGGGTCCAAACTCTACTGTGTACTAGGACTTCAGCACATTTAGATACTTGGTGACTATTTTTCTCTTACTCTCTACCTTGTCCATAGCTGTCTTTTCTGCTGTTCTCTTTCAGCCTTAGGTGTCTTACCCGGTGATTTAGACTGCCTATTCCATTTTTTTTTTGACTCTTATCATATGAAATAGTGTCAGCTCTACAGCTCAAATATTAGATTACTTACACAAGGATGCAAACATAGCTGTCTAAAGTGCATGTGTTATTCCAGCCATCATGCTTCTTCCTTCTGATACAGGTTTCCTTCCTTTGACACATGACAAACCAGCCAGAGCACTGACACCCTGCTCTGTCCCCAGGGCCACTTGTTTTCAAAGCATTCTGCAGCTCAGCAGCCCCAGGAAGCAAGCCCTCATCCATAGGCCTCAACTTTCCCAGTGCTTTGCTGTGGTAAGGCTCCATGCAACAGCAGCTGCAGTGCAGAGGCTGAGCTCTCACCACCAAGCCCATTAGCCCAGAGGGATTCCTACAAGGACTATAGTGGAGATACACAGTATTGTGCAAAAGAAACAGCATTCCCTGGCTCACCTGCAGCTACAGATTTTGCATGGAAGGGGAAGAATAGACTGCTTTTACTGTTCAGACACAACCTGGCTCAGTGTTCTGTGTCTTCATTTTGATCTACTGTCTCGCTCCCATTTTTCTAGAGTACTGTAAATCTCCTTTAACAGCAACTGTGTTTCAAAATAGCACCCTTAAGCCTAGGAAATCTACCTTATCTGTGACAACTCACCCAACAATGAATGCCAACATATTTGACATCACTGTATAAATTTATCAGGGGTTTTCATCCACTGAGAAATGTATCTTCTTTTTTTCTTACACACTAGGTCAATGTTATGGCAGCGTACACCAGAGTCAAAGGGTGCTTGTCTTTCTGCTATAAACATCTCAAGATA
Organism: Coracopsis vasa; assembly: GCA_026283785.1. Lineage (NCBI taxonomy): Eukaryota > Metazoa > Chordata > Aves > Psittaciformes > Psittacidae > Coracopsis > Coracopsis vasa. Next base: position 4,511 of record JANHGB010016445.1, read on the forward strand.
CTTAGGTATCCCTCTGAAGGGAAGGTTTCACTTCAGAGAGGTTGTAAAACAACAGTTATGGTAATATTAAAAAATAAACATTTTAGAAAAAATAGTAAAAATATTGTGAGATTCTTCTATATAGGGCTTAAGAAAACAGAAAGCACTGTGGATTTTTGCCTGATTCCTTTCTGATTGATGAATGACTCCTTTCATGCATGTATAATAGGGAAAAAAAAACTGTATTTATACAGCCATGGGAAATGAAAAGTGGAAATACAGTTAAAACTCTCCATCCTTCTTTTGAGTTTTACTTGTGTACCTCTGTGTAGGTTCACTGTCATTTCTGTGTCTGTAAGTGCTATTTGCCTATGTCAGAGCAGTGGAGGACATGCAGGAGAGAACTGCTTCTTCCATCCATCGTCACCCAGCTAGAACAAGAACAATTACCATGTGTAATTGGTAAATTGATCTGCCACAGGCATCCCCCAGTTACTGTATGCCTTTGAAGCACTGCTCATCCAGACAGGGCCACTCTTGAGTTCACCCTAATTCCCAAGGGATAACACTCCTTTTCACTGGAATATGGGGAAAGATTCAGAGCTTTGACGGTTTTCTTCCCATCTTCCCTTTTGAAGAGGGAGGGGACAAAGGCATCAAACTGATTTGCAGTTGTGCCTCCTTTTCACAGTGACTGACACGGGCTCTCCTGCAGCTTGCACACCGACTTTCAGCTTGACTTCACATGCAGAAGACATCTGTGCCTGTGCTGTGCCCTTTGCAGCTGCACCGTGCCTTTCCAGAGAAGCCCTGGGGGAGGATGCCTCAGTGAAAGACTGGCAGCAATAAAACCCTGCTAGCAACTGCACCCTGTTAACTACTCTGTCACACACAGCCTCCTTCTCAGAAGCACAGCCTTAGCTAAGGGTTGGGTTTTGGTTTTAAATCAAATTATGGAGAAAAGAGGTGATGCTGGCGTTATAAATGCTGAAGTTACATTAAGGTGAATGCGGTATTGCTGAAATGTGTCAGACACGGTATCAGGGAGTCAGTGCAGTAATGGATATTTCCAAGATTAGGCTTGTGCTTTCAATTTCATACCTGCCTAAACTGAAAAAAAGAGTACGATCAAATGATGATGGAAATCAGTCTGAGAGTCAAGGACACCTGTGAGTCAGACACACCAGCTCTCTTCAGAGAAAACTCATTTGCTTTCAGAGAAGTATTTCAGAAGAGCTTGCTCTCCATGCAGGCATTACTAACACCAGTGACGCAATATTGTAATAAGACTTGTCCAACCATCCCGTCACTTCTGGCGTTAACAAAGAATGCTTCCTAAAGAACGCATCTAACCCTCATTGTTGTCTCTCTCATCAAATAGATTATTCTTCAGTCCAAGATTTCTCATCTCTGTTAGCTACTTTAATTAAAAAAGCTCTTCCGCATACTTATTTCATCCCAAACTACACATACAAGTACATAACAAACTGCACTGGTCCTTCCTGAATTCAATAGACTGAAGAAGCTACTGAAAAGCTAAGAGGAACTATTCACCGTTTCACTGTTACTGCAGCACCTATGGTATTTTTGGGTTAATTTTCCACATGTAGCTTAGAATGAAATCTGCACACACCAACCTTAGCATTAGACAGTAGAATATGTCAACTTAAAATTCAGATTGCAATAAACTAGGTTCACTGAAGCATGTGCAACGATTGATCTCAGGGTCAAATTTTGGCTAGCAAAACTACTAATGAAATACAGCATTTTTCACAGCAAACTAAATGCAACTAGTAATTAGGAAATTGTCCCTATCTGTATGTCTGTGATACTGGACTGAATTTTCCCACTTAAAATGGTCAAACGGAACCATGACAAATGTAAATGATTTAACCACTCGCTCCTCTCTCTCTCTCCATTCCCCCTCTGATTAAAATGTCATTTATAATAAACTTCACTCAAGCATGAAAACACAGCATCCTTCTGTCTTCAACTTCAAGCCTTCATGTATCATTTATTGAAGTATGAGAACACCAATCTAGATTTCTAATCCCGTCTGGAGAAGCATTCTCTTTCTTCCCAACACACAGGCTGCTCATCAAGGTGATCCACAGGACATTCAGCCTCATGGCTTACTCTCTGGACCTCAGCTAAACACTGTCAAATACAGCAAATTGCACTGCACAGACCTGCAGTTAGGTAACAGACTGTAAAATGACATGGAAAATATTGAGTCATAAGATGAAAACAAAAATGCTGACCATATGCCGGTCATGGGCCAAAGGAAAGGCATGAGAAGCCACCTGTGCTCAGTGTGAAGGGTTATTAAATGTTCTGCCAGGACACAGGGGAAAACAGTAGAAACATCTCAAAATTACCCCAGGCTTTTGGTCCTCATTTTGGATTCATGAGCATGGCCTACCCACCCCTAGAGCTTTAAGTGTGTTTCCAGCCATCTGAATTGGAGATGCAGAAGTGGCTAGTTATAGTTTCTGCCACAGTATTGTTAAGTGCTTACCATTTCTGCAGTTACCTGATGCATTGTCAGACTAAACTGTACCATGCTGGTCTGAAGTACAGAAGAGGCTTCTGATCACATAATTCCTGAATTTACGGTCTCAGCTCCGAATTATGTCTAAGTCAAGTCACTTGTCCCTCCTCCTTCAATTCTAAAGAAGTTTGTAAGGTTCAGTCAAACAGGTCTGGCCTCATACCTGTGTACTCTTTTTCATATTAGATGTTTTGCCTTTTTGTGCTAAATGTTGGTAGGAATGGTCTAAAGTGCTTTGAAGTCAATGTTTCAACAGAATTCAGGGGCATTAACCAAGTTTTTCTATGCTATAATGTCACAAAATGTATTTGCATGCACACACACATAGAACACAGACCAAGATACTTTCGTAACATTTTTTCAAGTGGCATTTAACTCCACAAAAGAATTTGTATCAATATTTTAGAAGATAATAGATGAAAATATAAAGACTTTGTGCAAATAACAGAAATGGAAATGAGCTCCCAGTTCTTCTCACAACAAGCCTGTAACACTTCTAGATGATCTTGCAGCCTGCAAAACCTTAACTACTCTAATTTAGCAATATCGACTGTTCCCCAGAGAAAACCTCACCCAAAGCCAAACACGATGGTGGAAGCATCAGTAAGGCAGAACAGACAGATCATCCGGGGAGCCTTCAGTAAGCAATCCAAAAGGAGATTACAGTGCCAGGGAAAGAAACTATATGTGAACAGAAGACTGTAAACCAAACTTGATGCCATTGTGATCTGTCACAGAAACCTGATTGACTGAAGAAGTACAAAAAACGGCACCATCTCAGGAGTTCACCAGAAATACCATACAATACATTAAATCAAAGCAAGCTGGACTGTTTCAGAACAAGCCAGCAGCTACACCTTCCAGTGGGGCATTCTGCAGGTGGCCAGTGACACCCGAAACTGTCACTGTGACTTCGCTGTCCTTCAGATAGAGCTGGTGTGTGCCATACCTCGGCTATTTAAAGCAATGTCTAACCCTTGTGGCTGCATCAGGAAGAACCCAATGAAAGATGAGTGAAGACACCGAGCTTTGAGTAACAAATGCTCCCTGGCATTCTGCGTTGAACCTCATTACTGCCTGAAGAGAAAAGATTTCCCTTTAAGAGCTGTTTTCTGAAAAACCTTGCTCCTTTAGGACTTTCATTTAACTTGCCTTTTAGAGGCTAGAACAGAAAAAACACAGATAATCCTAGAAGGCTTTTTTATTACTCCAGTGAAGTGTCAGTGTTTAGGCAGGAGCTTAGAGGAACACAATACCATCTCCCATAAACTGCAGGCATAAAAGGTTCTCAGACAGGAATGAACCTGAGTCTCAGAGAACTCAGACTTCAGGTTTGCATTCTGTGTTCTGGCTCTTGCCTTTCCCTGTATTTTAAAAGAAATCCTCTATGAATATTTATAACAAGTAGCTACAAGATGACTTGAAAATTCAGCAAACATGAATCAGGCAGTTTGTAGGCACTTAAGTACTGAGATAAAACCAATGTTCTGATTGCTTGCACCATCTCACACATCTTCTCATTGCTCAATATTGTGTTAAAAAAAAAGGCTCAGCTGTCAATATTACATATACTTACACATAGGATATGCATGACTAGAAGCTCCAACAACCCCATACAGACTTTCTGGAAGAACTACTTTGTGAATATGTAGACTTAATGATCACAGTGTCTAAGTGTGCTTTTCAAAGACAACTTGCCTCTCTCTACTGTTGCTCAAAACCACTTGAAGACCTGTCTCAGCTATGGTACGTGGAGTACAAGTATTCCGTCACTCATAATTCCATAACATTCACGCGGAAAGGACACTGTGTACTTAATCAAACAACTTCAAACGTAGGGTGTTGTCTGGGGTCCCAACTTCTACAAATCAAGTACATTTAAATGGAAATACACTTACATATCTCCACCTGAAAAGCCAGTCCTATTGCATGCATCCCCAAAGATGGAGTTGCCAAGGCATGTAAAGAGCAGACTGTGGTGGCTTCATAAAAAGCCTCTACTGGGATACTTTTTTGATCTCAAAGTCACTTTGAAACAGCTGTGGGAGTGTCACATGCTTGTTTCCAGTATTCCCTCAAAGGACCTGGGGTTCAGTGCTATGTGTCAAATTTTCACATATCTTCATCAAATAGAAAACTCATGAGTCTGCCATATGTTATAATAACCACCATGGTTTTTTTCTGAAATAAGTAACATGCAGAAATCTGTTTAGTTTCCTGGACACTTGGGAGCAGTTTTTGCTGTTCTACATATGGCAACAAAATCAGAGGCTCAAATAGAAAGGCCAGTTTGTGAGTTATCATATAGATTAGTTTTGCTCTCAGCTTTACAAAAGCAAGATGGAGCCTGTTCACCCAGCCAGTCAGGGCAGTCCTGTGCTTCCAACAGATCTGGTCTGGATAATCCTTCAAATAACATCACCTTAACATCATTTAATTTATTAGTGCATGTCCCTGACATCTGATTGTTTCCAAGTATCCTACATGAGAGAAGACAATGCACTGGCAGCTGCTTCTGAAAACACGGAACGGAAATGCAACATTTTTAGGACATATGATCTGCCTCTGGGTGCAGGGAAAGGCATAACGCCCTGGTCTGTCCACTCAGGCATGACACAGCTTAAGTGACATGTCACAGCTGAAAATCCAGCTTGTGAGATGCCTCTGACGCTACTGAGGGGCATGCTGTAATGCACAAAACATTACTACCCTAACCAGAAATACCACAGTACATGTTTTAAAAGGTATACACAACTGATGCTGCTCTATACTGAATTGGTGGTAACAGCTATAAAAAAGGGGACATGAGCAGCTGTAAAAAAAGTAGTCATAGTAGAGTTAAATTGTCCTCCTAACTTAAGAAGGGCACATGCAGCTGGGGTAAATCAAAATAATGCTCTCTATTTATTGTGGTAAATGATAGCTATTGTCACGCAGATAGTACCTGCTGGTAATGCACTGTAATCTGGTATATTCTAAATCCTAGCACATTTCTATGTGCAAGAGGTACTGTGTGATTCTGTGAATGGTGTCACAAGTGCAGGCACACTCTAGTCTTTACTTTGGAACTTTGTTTCGCAAAAAATTACCAATTATATATTGTTTCCAAATATGGAGAATCAATTTCCCCATTTTTAAAATAATTATTCTTGCCTTTTTCCCCCTTTAGCAAGATTCATCATGAATCCTCTTTAACTTTCCTTAATGTATCCATAAAACCAGAGTCAGTGAAGCCCCTTCTGACAGCTCCAGGAAGGAAAGATCTCTTCCTGCTGTTCATGCAGTGAATGGGATATTCCTTGCCCAGTGCTTGAAGCCAGTGATAGATTGCCTGAATATGAGCCACAGTATCTTTGCCCTGGCACTACTTCCAAAATTTAAGCATCTGATTTCCTGATAATTAAGTGTAAATAATAAGCAGGTCAGTCTGAAAGACATTTTGCTCATCTTATTCCAATAGAAATTTTTAGTAATTTCTTTTAATAAGTTTACAGCAAGACTTTTCAGACAGCACATCACAGATAATTTCTCAGGGCTGGAGGGAACCTGTAGGTAACCGAGGTATTAAACATCCCCAGAACAAGACAGATTGTAGCTCCATTCCCATAATACTTAGGCTGACTAAACATGCTGAATCATGAGTTACACGATGCTTCATGTAAGAAGCATAGAAAAGGTAAATAATCTTTTAAGGACCAACTTAGCAGTGAGCATACACAAGTTCTTAGAATCAATTAACTACTGCCAGTCTACTGTGTTCCTTGATATAATATCTATTGAAAAAACAATATATTCACTTCTCTTTCAAGACATTAAAACACTTTAGTTATTAAATATGAATGACTAGGATCAAACATAATCTCTTCGTCTTACAGTTACATCGACTGACTTTCTCATTTGGCACAAAAAATAACTTCATCTTAAAAGCAAAGAATGGTAGTAAGTGTCCTGGCCAGAAACAAAAGTTAGACGAAGATAGGCATTTATTACCAGTGACCACCCTCTATGCTTTACCATAACTTAGTTTCAGCACACAAATGTCTTTAAAGTGTGGGAAATAATGATGCAAACTATAACATTACTGGTAGTACATTCAGATGAATGCTCATAACAGATTCGTCAAAAAGTCAGTTGAAACCAGAGGTCAAACATAAGTTCAACCCACACATCAGCTAGAAAACACCACTCATCTTCAATGATTGTTATCATGCTCTGAGGTATATTATGTACAATGCAATAACTTGTGGGAATTAAAATAGTACAAAAGTTATTCCTCATACTTTAAAAAGAGACAGTCTTAATTCTCAGTCGTCTTCATCCTTGGTCTACAGTTAAATGAGAAGGCACATAGCTTATATGCTTTTGCAGGGAGAAATATTAACAAAGTCAGGCTGGCACACAAGATGTAAACCTAAACTGAGAAGAGAATATACATAAGCATTTTGTTCATATAAAAAAAGGATGAAAATATAACAAAAAGTATTTATTTCACTTGACCACTTGAATACTCCAAGTGCAAACATTCAGCTGTTGACAGACACTTTTCTTATGTGGCAGCTCTTGTTTGCAATGCAACCAGCCATCTAAAGGTTCTTCTAAAGTCCTCTGAACATGTGATGTGACCTTTAATCCAAAAAGAACCAGCAATGTATCATTAAGGTTCACCCTGAATGAATACCGTGTGACAATCTAGGAGATAATTTATAAGTATTTGCAAAGGAATACTGAAATGGCAGGGGAGTTGGAACTATATGATCTTTATGGTTCAAGGCCAGGTTGGACAGAGCCTTGGGTG
>JANHGB010016446.1:0-12559 GCA_026283785.1 Coracopsis vasa
GCGGGTGGGAGGGAAGGGTCAACTGACACAGTATTTTAAAGATGTTTTTTCTGTTGCCTTTTTTATTTTTAAGTGACCTCCTATATATATGAATAGATAGAATGTTTTATGAGTATAAAACCGAGTTTTAACTTGCTTCCTGACATGAAGATTTACTCTACTAACAAACAACTCATGTGCAACTGGTACTCTTGACCTCATTCCAACGGTTTAAAAAACCCACCCACACAACCCATTGCGCTGCAGCTCTTAGGTTTGACCTGGCTTCATACTGGTGCTGGGTCTCTTGATTTCCTCTACCTTGGGAACTGATATTTAAAACCACTGCTCAAATAAGTGTCTCTTCCTCAACCTTTCTCTCGTCTCTCTCTTTTACCCTCCCCCATGAGCTCTTCTGGATGTTTGATTTCATTCTTTCCCATTAGAAGTGGCTGGTTTTGTGTCATTGCTTCCTATATTTACATGTATCATGATTTTTCAGTGGGGTTTTTTTGGTGGTGGTGGTGGTGGTTGGTTTTTGTTTCTATTTTGTTTTGAGATTGTTTTGCTATTCTAAACCACACGGCTCTTTAAGCAGTTACTGGGCTAATGTGAAAGGAAGACATTGGGAGAATTAGTTTCAGACTTGGACGCCAGTTCACATACCCAACCCTTCTTGTCTTATGGGGTCAAAACAACTGACGACAAGAATACTATTGGAAAGAAAACAAACCCAACTGACGGTAGTGTTTATGGATTTTAAAGACTTTGGCCGGTGGTCGCCATGATCTTAAGTAAGAATCTCTTTGCTTTCGTCAAACAGCATCAGTGCTGTTGGGCATTGCTTGGGAATGGCATGGTGAGACCCCATCCCCGCAACTGGGCACTGCACCACTTTCATGGGTGTATGAGTCCTTGAAACTTTGTCCAGTCTGTATCTAGTCCTCCTTTTCCTTTGCCATTGCTATACTTGTATTGCCAGGAAACCTCATTTCATTTAGGCTTGTTATGCTTTGTCAGGTGAGTACTACACTATATAATGTGTTTGTTTCTCTGCGTTCTCTGGGGGTGCCTTGAACACAATTAAAGCTCATTGCAAGCTGATTCTGGAACAAAAAGGTAGTGGGGAAAAAAAGGAAAAAAAATTAAAAAAAAAAAAAGGAGAGAAAACAAGCAAAACAAAAGCAAAAATGTTGGCTGTGTTATCAGGAGATCCCGGTATTTATATCACAGACTTCCTAACGCGATGACTCAGGCGTCAGAGTTTGATGCTGCAGTATAAAACTATTATTTTATATATTGTACAAGTAATTTATTAAATGTCTTTCTAAGGGTATATGCTGCTTTTAAGATGCACTATATTTTTGGATCTAATCCTTGTATTATGTTTTTTTTCCCAAGGAAGTAAAATGTGCTGCAAAGGCAAGCCACAGTGATTAGTATGCTAACTGCTACTTCTCTTTAAAAAGGAGTGGGAACTAGATACATAACTTTGCTAAATGGATTAACTGCTGCCAGAGAAATTATTAATGCTGATAGTGTGGTTGTTAATCTGGAGTCCAACACTTTGTCAAGTCTGTATTCTAAAGAGCGCTTAAGTAGAAGTTAAAATGCCTAGATATAGAGTTAGATTTTTTAACATGTAACTTTATGATTACCTAATAAATAAAACAAATCTGCATGCTGGAATCGCTATAATCCTGTGATAAAATTGAATCTGATCCACTAGGAGGAAGCACGGTGAAGCTCTGCAATCCCAGAATCAGCACCACATCCTCACTTGTGTCTTGTAATCCACCGCTGTGGTGTTGAAGAGGGAGAGAGTGGTGGGTTTGCAGAATAGAGACTGTAGGGTATTTTGCAGTGAGACAAAGAGAATGTTTGCCAGGTTTCCAGAAGCTCACGTTTTGCTCCACTTCATGTCCTCTACCATTGAAACGAGGAGCGCTGCTTTCACCTTGTTTTTTCTGGTCTGAGATGCATCTGGAGGTGCCTCCGGGTGAATGTTGTAGCCCATGGCTGCAGCATTTTAAAAGTCTCTCTCTATTTTAGGGCTGCCTAGAGAAAGAAGGTTTAGCTCAATATGAGCAGTGGAGCTGATGGCTTTGCATAAGGAGGGGATCTGCTAAGTATGGAGCGGTTTATTTTTATCGGAAGTGAGGTGGAACTAAAACTATTAACATAAAGAGCTTATGCTCTCTTTCCTGCTAGAAAATTTCTCTACAGATTTTGACTTCGTTTCAGTTTTGTCTCTGCCAACGCAGTCCAAGTTAATTTTACATCATATATATAATATGTGTATGTATGTATACATACATCTGTAATTCTAGTCGGAGTGTGTGTTTGTGTATTTTCCTGGTTAGAATACATATATGTATATTTATAATACTCCCCGGAGTATTTCATGACTCAGGCATCAGATCTGATGCTGTAGAATACAATATGTGTGTATATGCATATGTTCAAATACTGCGTGTATATTTAAAAGATCTATTGTTGGTGGTCTGTAGAATAATTATTCCCTTTTCTCTCAAAATTTTAATGGCATTACTTGCAAAGACTAAGTGTACAGTATTTTCCTACACTCCACCAAGATAGGTGTTATTTATATCGAAGTCAAATATTGATATGCATTTTACGGTATTAGGCAGATAACGTTGCCATTTTTGCAAAGAAGATCGCTTTTTGGCAGGAAGGAATGCTAAAAATACCTTTTTATAAGGTCATTACCCCAACCAAACGACTGCTAAAAAGCCTGTTAGGTGACTCCTGTTCCCGTACGAATTTTAGTGACTGTGGGCAGAGCCCTTTCCGTAGGCGAAAGTCACTGCGTGGTCCATGCAGTGCCACTGTTGTCCCTTTTGCCTAATTAAGGGCATGCAGAAAGAAACTAGCATCCTAAAATAGAAATGGCAACTGGCAGTGTTTGATTTCATTGATTGCTTAGAAGCAGAGACGGGCCCAGGCTACGAACCCAAGCGACCCCTCTGTTTGGAGGGAGCCGAGCGGGGACTGCAGTGTCCGGCTGGGCTCATCCCTGCGACCAGAGGAGCCCACCCTCGGGAATGTGGGCAGAGAAGGGAGCAGCTACCCCACGCAAGGGGCTGGGGCTGGGATCCCCAGCCCAGGCCAGCGTTACCCTGCTTTTGTGATGTACCTGAGAGAAACGTGCATGGTTTCAGTCCTGTTCTCACTACTGCCTTTGCTCTGCCTGAAGCTATCTGGATCCCTCAGACCGGCAGGAATGATACTAAACACTTCGGTGATACTCAATGCGTGGTGGTTTACTCATAGTTCCAAGCATCACCTTTGATTTCAAGGGTGGGGATGCCCTAAGAGTTTGTTCCAGAACCAGTTGGTTACAAGTGCACCTCTTATATATGCCTTACAAACTTCAGAGGCCATATTCAAAACAGGGTTTTATCAGTGTATGCAAGGGGGTGCAACCCCTCTTCTCTTCCTCCCCAGGTCAAACAGTATGGACAGTTTTCACACATATCTACCTGTATAACCCTCTGTACCTCTCATAACTGGTCAATGACTGTAACAGGTTACATCAGGTGTTTTTTCTACATACTTTTTACACAAATTCTATGCGATTAATGTAACTTAATTCAATGCATCATTTTATTGTACTAGTTCTTAAGCTTGTCTTTATTTTTTTTCTAGGTGACTGTGGTTTCTTGTGATTTTTATTGTATAAATAAATGAGGTGGCTGTTGATGCTTACTCTCTGTTACTAAGAATTTTTACCTTTTTGGAAGAAAGCATTGCTATGAACTAATGAATTTAAAATGTCATTTACTCATTGTAAATACAGTATTGTGCAAAAAAACAAAAATGAAAAAAAACCACCTGACCCTTTTCATTCATTTGAATTGCTAGTGTTAACTGAATTTTGTCTAGACACCATTTCTGTTGATGAAATAAAGACATATCATTATGTATTGTAAATCGACTCTTCTTGACTCTGAAATTGGTGTGTTGCCGTGCTCAGTTAATGCATGGGTTGGAGATGAGATTTGGGAGGGTAGGTTGGATGCGGTTGATACTGCTCGGTGAATCTCTGGACTGATGAAGAGGTCTCCACTCACGTGGTCCCATTGCTAATTCACTGTTCACCTTTGATCCAGGGATCCTGTTATCTTTGATCTACTGCAGGAACAGCCGAGGGTATTTCATTGCAAAGATGAAATAAGTTGTTTTGGAAGATCAAAGAAGATGTATTTGTACCCGCTCCCCTAATGCTCAACCTAAGGCAATTTTGCTAAGTCTTTGTTTTGGTCTTCTAAAGTGCCTCTGTAGATGTTGGGAGGCAAGGGGAGAGGTTGGGGTGTGTTTCCCCTTTACAGAAAACATGACAGAAATGGAGAGGTTTCTGTAGAAGCAAAATACAGCTGAAAATCTCTGAGTGTAACCCAAACATGATAGAGTTCCTCTCTGAAGGAAGAACTTCTGCTATGGACCATTGGCATCGCTTACACTGCAGAAGATGCAGAAAGGAAAGAAGAAATTGTAGCAGCCTTAGGAGCTATTACCACAAGCAGGGTGTGGGCTCTAGCAGGGCGTGTTTGCTCTGTGGGACTCCCAAACACATGGCAGCCACCTCACTCCTTGGGGTGGATGCTACCTGAGAGGCTCCTCAACACCATGGCAGGAGGAGAGCTAGGAAGGGGGGAATGGCATGACCACTTGTCCTGCCCTGGCCCACACACTTGCTGGGGTGCTGCTGTGGGGAGCAGGGAGGACGCAAGCTGCTAGAGGGAGGTCCCTACGCTTTTTTATCACTAGACAGGAAACGCTAGATCGCGTGCCCTGGGCCACCACCCTTCGGGATGTGAACTGTGCGCTCCTCCATCTGCAGCAGTGCAAGTTGCCTGCGATTTTTCAGTTCCAAAACTGGAATGTGTAACTCTCCAGAGTCACCCGGTTTTCTGAATCTTCCTGTTGAGCGTATATGAAGAAAGCTTCCCACCCCCTCAAATCTGTCAGAAGACGTAGCATCCGCCATGGCTACACATAGCCTGGCAGGAGAGAATGCACTTTAGCAAAGCTGTTTCTCCATCCCTGATCAGTTGTTGCTGGTTCTTAATGGCCGTCATCTGAAGTATTTCCCTTTTTTTTTTGCCTTAAAATGCTAAACAAATGCACACTCGAACTGTCAGTGAGTTTGTAGTGAGGCAGGATATAAATGTAAATCATGTGCACCAGAACAAAACGCTGTGATCTCATGCAATCTTTATGCTTGACTCTTTTTCCTGCTTTCTGCTAGCCTTGCTTTAAAGTTGCCAAGTCAAAGAGGATTTTTATGCTTGGGGAAACTGGCACAGCAAACGAGCTTGTTCTAAGCATCACTTGCTGTTGAGGTGATGGCAAATGCAAGCTATGATAAGCTTGACAAATAAAAGCAGCCAAAAGCATCTGGCCAGAAACAGGGTCAGAGACAGTCAGAGGAAGGTGCTTTATTTTCCAGATACACAAGTGGAAAGATTGCTTTCTTGGGCCACACACAACCCAGAAATCCAACCCTCCAGAGCCAGTCTGTCCTAGCAAACTGAAGATGAGGTCTTTTGGGCTTTGCTTGTCTTTCAGTTCCTCTGTATGAGCTAATGAGACAGTGAAGGGAGTAAGATTTTCATGACCCTGAAGTGATAGCTTGCAGATCTCCTTGAACAGCAAACTGAAAAGCACAGATATTTTGCAATTAAAATAAATTGCCCAATTTTACTGTTTCAATTTTGAAGCAGAAAGTATTAGCTATGAGGAGGCCACATTAGCACGGAAAGTCTCCATCAGAGCTTGAGGGCTGCGTTGGCACAGGCAGGTGAGCAGCAGCGTATTCTTCAGTTTGTTTTTCATCTCTCTTGAATTCTCTGTCCCTTCAGATTCCATGAGTGTTTCTTCCATCTTTTATTCATTGGCTGCTGAAGCCTGGGGAGATAGAGGCCACGCTGCCCTCCAGGTCCCTTTCAAATCAAACTAACCCTTTCTTGTAAGTGCTTTGGGTCTTCCGCTACCTTGAAGGTCTATGGATCAGGCTGGTTTCTGATATGAACACTACTACCATGCACAACAAGTTGTACATCCCAAAATGTTCTCCCAAAGACACAAGGCTGTTCCTGCAGTGGCGGCACACACTGACCACGTCTGGCTCAGTCTACATGAGAAAAATCTCAAGTTGTGGCATGAGATACCTGAACACCAGCAATCAGAGCATGGTATGGCCGGGATTGGTGCAAAATGGAGGAATAAAGTGGTTGCTTTCTGAGACTGTATTATGAATTGAGCATTGTAGTGGCAGGAGAAGGGAACATAGCAGCAGATAACCTGGCTTTTATCTCTCTGCTGAAGGCAGTTTGTGTTCGATCCCTTTGTTTATTTCTTCTCCTTAGAATGTCATTACTTTTTCATGATAGATGATAGTTCTAGGAGCATGCTCTGAAAGATAACAAGAGAAAGAAAGCATGAAGCTGAGTTAGCTTAGAGGAGAAAAGTGAATGTTACCATTGCAATTATCCCCAACACATACATAGTTGGGAAGGTGGGAATCTGGTGTTTAGCTGACAACACACTTACCTTGTCAAGCTTTGTTCAGTGCTAAGGAGAGGGTGGGCAGAAGGGAAGCAAAATAAACACATAACTCCCTGCAGCAACTTGCTTGAAAAGAGTGCACACGTCCTAGAGCCCTTGCTTCACAATTTAAGGGGGTTTGTACATTTTTGATTGCTTTAAAACCCTACAAAGATGGATTCAATTAAGTGAGTTCCGCTTTCTAAAATCCAGCTTATGCATTTGTTGCTGCACAAACCCTCAGAGGGCTCATTAGCTGTCAACTACTGCTGACCCCCAAAGTTTATCTGTTTGTGCAACTGGCAAATGGCTACCATTGGGGTCACCATCTAGCTTTGTTTATCTGTTTGTGCAACTGGCAAATGGGTACCATTGGGGTCACCATCTAGCTTTTGCAGGGTAATTCATACACTCGCTGTCATCACCATGAGCTTCTCCTGAATGCTCCAGGGCAGAATAAATACAACTAGTGTGGAATATACACATATATATGTGTATATATATGTATAAAGAGGTGTTTGCAGAATAAAACTGTACAAAACCAGCAGTAGTTACCAGGAGGTGTAAACGTGAATACCCTCAAGGATTCTCAAACATCCTAGAGGAACACAGGCTTTTACCAGCCCCTTACCCCACCTGTAGATTTTCCTATAGGTGAAGCTCAGTTGTGTAAATAACTCCTCCACAGTTACCAGGCTTGTTATTTCAATGTACATTCACTCTTATCAAACTGTTCCCAGCCCCAGGAGCGAAAGCGGGTGAGCAGCTAGTTAAATGAGTGGGTATTTATTCCTCAAGTGCTGCTGAAAGGGTGAGTAAACATGCCTTGTTCTGCAGAAGACTGCAAGCATTCAGGCTGAGATAGCAGCTCTCTTTTTCATATCCTGCTCACTGTGGAGTATTTTCCCACTGGGTAAAAGGCTCCAAGCTGAATGGAGTATTGAGAAGTAGAAAGAGAGCTGAACACCACAGAGGAATAAAAGAGCAATGCAGTGAGGGAAACCGGACCCAGTGGATCGTAGTATTTCCCCAACTTTGGCAGAGCCAGGATTTCAGCCCCAGAGACTTTCTTTTCTGCAAATGAATAAAATCAGCAGCTTTATCTCAGTTCAATTCTGTGAGCTGAGGGTATCGGCTTTACCAGCTGCTTCGTTATCAGCTTTATCCCACTCATTCACCATGAAGAGGGGGCTTTGCTTTGAAAGATACATTGATTACTTTGTAGGCAAAAAATACAGCTTGAAAGAAATTACACTGAAAGCACAGGACTAAAGAATAAAGAATGTATTGAGGAAGCGCATTGAGGAATGCTGAGGAAAACTCAGCACTCCTTGAAAAAAAAAAAAACACAATTAAAAAAACCCTGGAGTGCCTAAAATGCACCAATTCTTTCTGAAAACCTTGATCTAGTCATTTCGGTTTCCCAGGAGGGGGATTCAGCTAAAATATTGTTAAGAATATTATTAATCTTCTAATGACTTCCAATTTTGTTTTGTGATCCCAGGAAATTATCTTGGCTCAATGAAGGTAATGTTAAGTCTCCTCATCTTCCTGGTATGTCCTTGGTGCTCTAGCAAGAGGACTGGCACAGTAGTTCTCTCAATGCATGTTAAGGCTTGGGATGCAAATGTGATAACCTGGTTCCAAGTCATCTGAAAGATGGTGCCTTAATAAGAAGAGTTACCAATCTACTGTAAATACTCCCAATCCCAGTTAACCAAATTAGATCTCACAGGGTTTAGAGCACACTTCAGAGTTATTTAGAAAACTAAACAAAAAGAACTGATGCTGGACATGCTCAGGTAGCATGCAACTGGAGTCCTCTGCTTTAGAAAGGCAGGGAGAGACAGAGCTAACAAAGGACTTCAAAGGCAGCGAGTGATGAAATACTGCACAGCCTCCTGCTTTTGTAGGAATGCTTGCATTCAGCTGCCAAATTGTGATGACACTGTAACACCCTGAAGATGCAATGCCAAGCTGTGGCCATGCTCAGCTGAGCGTTCTGGTGCTCTGCAGTCATTCCTTTGATTTGCAGGAAATGGCAGACAAGGAAGACTGCTTCATTCTGGCAAAGGGTGACTTTGTTCTCTAATTGTTAAGTTGAAGTGCTCGGATCTCTTATTTTCATCTCCCCAGAGAGAAAAAGAGTTATTTGATGGTCCCAATGGCTTCACACTGTCTTGCACACATAATTCAATGAGACAATCCCCTTAGTGCGATGCTCCGAGAGCTAGATGCCTATCGCAGGCTGTAATTCCTGGCCCTGCCTATTTTGAAGAGAGCACAGATTATATCTGTACTAGTTACGTACCGACCTTTGACTGCCTATTAATATTATCAGACTCAGAAATGTGTCATGCACCAGTCAAGGGCCTGACTGGTGCAAATTGTGGAGTTTTTTTCTCATTATGTCATTCGTGTGCAGACACCTATTGACAGCAGCATAATTCCTACAGACCTTTGTGAATCCAACTCCCAGTTGTCATTTGTGATTCTAGTTATACTAAATTCAGAGCAGCTCTTTTCACTGATGCATGTGTGAAAAGCAGCCATTTAAGGCCTGCTCGCCTAAGGGAGGCTGGCAGCCTAGGACCATGCAAAAGGTGCCCTTTTGCTCCATAGCTGTATCTCCCCTTAAATAAAAGCTAAAATATGGAGAGATATGCAAAATGTAGGGCAGGCCTATGTGTGTATCCGCAATATCTCTTAGAAGATAAGATACCATATATTCTTTAAGATGTATACTCTAAGTGAGCCTTGGAAATGATTAGTCTAAAGACAGTTATCAGTGAGCAGATTGTTATCACTTCAAAGCATGCTGACTGCATTCCTCAGTACCAAGGTTTTGGAGGCTTACAGATAGCTTGTTTTCAGCTGTACACAGACACTGAATTCCCCTGTCAGTGTAGAGTTTTGTAACATTATTTACCCCAGGTCTCCATCAAGTTGAGATAAGCTCACCAGTATTGCCAGCAATATTCTTGTCATTGTGTTTAGGTGGACTGAAATGAGCTGGAAATTATGCTCATGCCATGCAGTGACTCTCTCCTCCTGTGCTTTGCCATGTACTTTCCCTGATGCAATGAAGGTCCATTTTTGGTGGCCTGTCCTCAGAACCTAATAGATGTACAGTTCGACCAGCAGTGCCTCGAGGAAAAGATGTTTTTTTCCAATGAATCAGAGCCTCTTGAGAAGCTTTTAGCCTAAGAAATTTGTCAAGATTTCTGCCTCTTTCATTTTGCCTTCTCAGTCTGAATAATGGATAACTTTGGACACAATGCAGTGACCAAGAAACTGAACAGAGTATGAAGAGTGAGTGGTTTGGGTGTAAAACTGAACTGTCGGAGCACAAATAATTTTTTCAAGGTTTTATGCCACGGCTGAACATGAAATGAAGAAATGGCTCTTCACCTCCATCAATTCCAGATGAGGAAGCTCTAAATAGCTTTGTTTGCTAGTTTGCATTGTGTGCCAACATGATTGGTCTGTATGGATCCTACCAATGGAAAGGGCATTTCTTCTGTTATATATACAGCTGCTCTGAAGTCTGAAAAGTTGAGATATCCTCGTGCCAAACATGCATTTTGTATTCAATATCCTATTGAGCTGTTTCATGAGGGTTTACAGTGAGGACTGAACGCATTCTCTTTTAAGGGTCCAAAGTAACCTTTCCTCCAAAGAGGAAGTCCTAAGAAGTTCCTGTTCTCTCTGAGCGATGCAGTTTTGTACTTCCTTAGAAAAAATCCCTTGATCGTGACCTGGTCAAGTACTATCCACAACCTAGTCTTCACGGTCTGATTAAGAGGTTGCAATTTGTTATGAGAGGTAACTTTTAGAACATCTAGTTGTCCCTAAAAATTATTCTTTATCTGTTAGAGACCCATGTTTGGTGTGGAAATGCAATTGGTAATATTGCTCAAAAAGATCTCATCAATGTCTGACAGTCAAGCATCCACAGCTGTACTATTAAATCTGTTCAGTGCTTTCAATGCTGTGATTCACAGGATGTGGTTGACCTGTATTCATATTCTTGCAGTATCAGAGGGATTGATTTTGTGTAGCTTTAAGATTTTCTTTCAGCTAGGAAGGCTATGATGGTTGTGGGCAGTTGCAGTTGTACTGCTATCTTAGCACAGTGTGTGGGTATGTGTTTGCTTGGAGATTGCTAGAATGGTTGTTGAGGTATAGAAAGTGATATTTTTAATGTTGAATTGATACTCTTCTCTCATTGAGCTAATGCAACGAATGCTACAGACAAGTTCTGGCAGAATGATATGGAAGAAGGGAAAAAGAAAACATTCAAACCAGCAAGGAACTATAGATGATAGTTTGGGAACGTTATCAAAGAAAATTGAAGAACAGTATCAATTCCACTGCGATTTTGCTCCATTTGGCTATGCAGATTAGACTAGTGAGATCCAGGTTAGAACAGACTGTATTTTGGCTGTTCAGGAAATTTTTTGTGCATGCGGATTCATTGTTATGTTAAAAAGTATCTGTCCTTTCTCTGCATTACTGTTAGAAGTCACTATTGATCAGGCATGGCAGTAGATAACAATTTTTGTATGCTTCAGTTGGAACCTTCTAAATGCAATTCCTTTTAAGTATTTTTTTTTTTGATAGAATCACTAATTTTTGAATGCTTCTGTCATGCAGATAAATCTAATCATACATATTTTCTTTTATCTGAATATTAATACATGATGATTGTCTCCTGGAAGTCAAATTAAACCAGATAAAACCAATGCTGAGTGCCTTTTGCAACCAAAATAAAATGTGGAATTTAGGAAGTAAAGACTGGAAGGATATAAATGTTTTAATGCCCAGAATCAATATTGTTATGATGCACCAGCATATTTGTGTATTGAAATTGTTATTCATAAAATGTCATAGCAATGCTAGCAGTAAAGCGAATTTGCCAAAATCTTGACCCTGTGGTATATAGAAACATCTTAACTTTAAAATATCATGTGCTGTAAGCAGGTAGCAACAGGGAGCATACCCATGTGAATCATTTTTAAATGCTAGCAGCAGTCCCATACATCATGATCCGCAAAGGCAGCATGCCAGAAGAGTGTTAGTTTCAAGAGTAATGACACTGCTTTGCAAACAGCTTATATCTCTCTGCAAGATCTCCCCTGGAATATACCATCGTTGTCATTAAAGAGTAAAAGCTGCCAGGCAACTTCTGCGAGTTCTCGGCAGGGTGCTACTGGAATTCTGTCTTACTTGAATAACTTTTTGCACTTCACCTTTTTAAAGAGCCTTCTCAGCTGAGTATCAAAACCCAGCAGATCAGGCAGATTGGACTCTAAGCCCTCTCCCTGTATTAGAGACACTGGCATAAAAAGTGATTAAGTTGTATCTAAAGTGACAATTTAACATGACTTGTGCTAGCTATATACTGCATGAATTGTAACTCCATGAAAACTGGAACCAATGAACAGGTTTTTTGGTAAGCAATGTGTAAGAATGCCTTCTGCTTCTAACCACTCACTGTACTCAAGGATCCTCTTTCCCACAGTGTCAGTGGAGCTGGACAAGTTTCCCCTGAGACAGTCCTCAGAATTTGATTGGGATGATGTAGTGAGTATAAAGAAGCTCAGATTCGGTGACTTAATGATCCTCAGGACTCAATCATTTCTTAGTGATGCTTTCGTTTTCATCAGAGAAGGGGACAGAACACGCGGGAGCTCGGGTTGATCAAGAGGATGCATGGTGTTAGGGTGGTGTTAGGGTGGTGTTAGGGTCGGAGGCGCTGCTCAAGCCTCCCTGCCCCCCGGCTCGCTCCCTCCTCCCCGGGACCCGGACAGGGAGCCGGGAGCGCCCGCCCCTGCCCAGGATCCGCCGCCGCCCCCTCCCGTGGGCTTCCCCTTGGGTCGCGGGGCGCTACTTGCCATCGACACACGGCGGCCCATGGCGGCGGCCGGCGGCGGGCTGCTGGCCGGGCTGTCCTCCTCCCGGCGCTTCCCCTCCGAGCCGGAGCCCGAGCCGGAGCAGGGGCCGGGGT